>ML340085.1:0-27176 GCA_005239505.1 Nicotiana paniculata
TGCATTTATACAATTTTAAAAAATAATATTCAAGAGAAGAAGAAAAATGAAATTTCTTTTGACTATCATACCCTCGATTTACGACTTCTTGTTGAAGGAATGGCAGCCCTATTAGAGTTGACATTGTATCCCTGCATAGGAACAACAAAAGCAACATACATATTAATGTTGAATTTAAATTACTAACATTACCAACTAAAGGGCAATAGAGAAACTTGTTGTATCTTCATCTTATGTAAGTTGAGAGTAAAGTTTCTATTTTGATAGAAAGTTGAGACTAGCTAATAAACTCAATCCTAAAAATTAATTTGATTGTCCGAGATCAAATAAAGAGATTAAATCACTCATCCACAAGCAATGCGGGAATTATGACTCCCTATACGTTTGAGTCTGTATAACTCAATCAAAAAATTAATTCACGAAAAAAAAATTATTCACAACTATATAAAGAGATCAAATCATTCATCCCAATCGGATGTGGGAATTTGGACGTAATTCAACAAAGGCTTTCTCACTTTTTTGCTCGTTGCCTATTCTTATTCTTACTGGGCTAAAATATTGTGGGATATTTTTGTATGTATATAAAATTTTAAACTTATTTACGCAATTTAGTTCTATTTAAGAAAGTAACTAAACTTTGTTCACAAAATATATACAAATGTATGATTTATGTACACCTGAAATACAATTTTTTGTTGTTCAGAGTCGGTCCAAAGTTACACTTTTACATATATTTTATATACAACTTGTATATAATTAAGTTAGTTGTGTATATTTTGTATATCGATTGTACAACTGACATACAAAAAATATATAATTTATTTATGTTTGCTTTTTCGAGTTTCATTCTAAAATTTTAACCAAAATTCAACTCGAATCTTCACCGAACTCCCTCAAATTCAGATATAAACTTCAAAAATTGCATCCGTTATATGTTGACCACAATTTTTTTTTTTCTCCGATTACTCAATATAAGTTATTACTTGTAGTTTGATTACTATAAATACTAAAGCACAATCTTCTCTTTCATTGTCTCTTTTTCTTCATTGACTATTCTTCTCCTTTTCATTAGAAATCCTTTGTACATAATTTATTTTTTTCTTCTCATTGTTGGTGTTTTAGTATGTTCCAGGCTTAGTGTGCATTTCATTATTTTAGAAAGAATTGAGAAGGTATTATTACATGCTTAAAGCAAATGACAATTTGAGGCAATAAGATTATTTTACTCATCCAGAAACACTTGATATGATTTGTGTTCTGGTACCTTTTAATGGCCTTTTGATATTTTAAAGATATTACCTCTGTAACGATCCGGTCGGTCGTCCCGTAGAAATTGTATTATTATAATTGTTATTGACTTGTCATAGATTGGTTATACTGTTATCGATGTGTTAGAGTTGGTACGCTTGAAATCGGAATGGTTGTGGTGAGAGTTTAGTCGCTTAGTCTTTAAAAATAACTTTGAAGTTGGAAAAGTCAACTGAGAGTTAACTTATTTGTAAACGACCACTGACTAGATAATAGAGATAAAGTGCGGAAGCATTAACATAAGTCTAAATGACAATAGCTAATAACGAAGAAATCCTTTTAAGTACAAACCCAGAAGTGGAGTCACAACCTCACGGACCAGTCTAAGATTTGACTAAAAACAACATTTTGAAAATAAAATGATGTATCTGTCTGAAAACACATAAATGACAGAATGAAAGATAGATAGGGACGCCGAGATCAACGAACGCCATGCGGAACTACCCCGATGTCGTCTGGAATGGACTGAAGGACACTCCCACTAACGATGTCCACTGGTTCCGGCTGCGTAATCTACACAACATAAAGAAGTGCAGGTGTAGCATCAGTACAACCAACACCATGTACTGAGTAAGTGCCAAGCCTAACCTCAAGGCTAGGACACGACAACAAATTGTACCTGTGAAGTTCAATAGTATAGCAGAAAATAAACAAGAATACAGTTACGGGGAAGAACATGATGGGGATAAGAGGGGCAACAATTTCTAAAACAGTAGAATCAAGTACTAACGGAAATGTAGAAGTGAAACAGGAAATATCAGCCCGAACAAGTATAATAGACAGGGAAAAACAAAGCATGACCCCTCGTGTATAACCTCAAAATCACACGGCACGGAATGTCCCCTCGCGAATAAACAATAATGACTTGGAACAGAATGTTCCCTCGTGCATGAATAATAATCAATCGGCACGGAATGTCCCCTCGCGCATAAATATTAATCAATCGGCACGAAATGTACCCTCGTGCATAAATAATAATCAATCACCATGGTATGTTCCATCGTGCATAAATATAATCAATCGGCACGGAATGTTCCCTCGTGCATAAATAATAATCATCGGCACAGAATGTTCCTTCGTGCATAAATAATAATCATTGGCACAGAATGTTCCTTCGTGCATAAATAATAATCATCGGCACGAAATGTTCCTTCGTGCATAAATAATAATCACTCGGCACGGAATGTTTCCTTGTGCATGATGAGTGTAAAAGCAACAATTGATGTGAAAGTTTAACAATACGATATTTCAAATGTATAGAAATAATCAACAAAATTCTACTGTCCCAGCAAGGGACTCAACTATAACCAATCTCACCCAGAGCTATAATGTCAACAGTAAAATCCTAGACCGAACACATAATCAATAATTTTTTACGTCATGAAGTAACCTCAAGGTACCACTTTCATGGTTCCCAATAATTCATAACACGGAGAATATCAAAGAACATTAAAAAAACTCATCGAAGATCGACTCACGGTCATGCTTGACCACAACATATAGGTACCCATCACCTCATCTGTACGATGGACATGAATTACATACAGCAAATAAGACTCTATACCTACTCCCTCAAGCTAAGGTTAGGCCAAACACTTACCTCAACTCCAAGAATGCAAGTCAAGCCTCAATCACTACCTTTCCTCTTGAATCCAACTCCGAAACGATAATATCTAGACATAATTGACTTAATAACATCAATAATCATTCAATAACTCAATCCCAAAGCCTAATTATATATTTCCCATAATTCTTCAAAAAATACCAAAATTTGACCCCGGACCTGCTTGGTCGACACTCGAGATTCGGACAAAAACCCGATCACCCATTCCCCCATGAACCCGAATATACAGTTTGTTTTGAAATCCGACCCCAAAATGAGGTTGAATTCCCAAAATTTCCAGAAGCCCTAACTCTACCGAAAACACCCTATTTCTACCTTTGATTTCATGTTTTTAGGCCTAGAATCTAATGATTGATGAAGAAAATGGATGAAATTAGAGCTAAGATTATTTACCTAAGTGGTTATGGAGGAAGAGCAACTTGGAAATCGGCTATGGGGTTTGGATAAGAAGGAGATGGTGAAAAATTATGAAAATCCCGTAATGGGATTCTGTTTTGGACACTTTAAATAACTGGGCAATTTTACTCTACGCGATCGCGACAGAAGGGTTGCGATCGCGGAGAGTACTTGACTTCAGACTTACGCGATTGCTAATTAAGGAGTGTGATCGCAGAGAACCCGAATGTGGACCCACACGACCGCTGACAAAAGAACGTGTTTGTATAGAACAATTTGCTGCCCAGCCCCTAACTCCATAGGAGACTTACGTGATCGCGGACATAGGGGTGCGATCGTGTAGCACTAAACCCTAAGGCTCCGCGTTCGCACTCAGCTCTTTGCGATCGCGCAGAGAAAATTGACCGCCTTCCAAAATTGAACATTGCGATCGCGTGCGATACACCACGATCGCAGAGAAGGAATAACTGGACACCAGATACAGCTTAAAACACCAGAAATTTCCTAAGTTTAGCACCCCGACACCTGCCCGAAACTCACCCGAGCCCTCGGGGCTCAAAACCAAATATACACACGACTTCAAAATCATCCTATGAACTTATTCGAGTAATATAACCACCAAAATAACATCAAAAACAATGAATTAAACTACAAAATCTATAGAATTTTCTCAAACTTCATAAACTTCTAAATTCTCCAATTTTGATCCAAAACACGTCAAACCAAGTCCGTTTCTTACCAAATTTCACAGATAACTCACATAACACATAGTGAACCTGTTCCGGGCTCCGGAACCATAATACGGGCTCGGTAACACAGATTTCACATCAAAGTTCATTTTCAAAAGTCTTTCTTATTTTCAGAAAACAATTTTCTTTAAAATTTCATTTCTCGAACTTGGGACCTCGGAATTTGATTCCAAGGACACTCTCAGGTCCCATATTTTCCTACTGACCATCCGGGACCGTTAAATCACGAGTTCGGGTCCGTTTACCAAAAATGTTGACCAAAGTCAATTTTATTCCATTAATTATCATCAATTCAACTGTGTAACACATTTCCCCGGGCTGCGCACGCACATCAAGGTGAGATTAATGGAGGCTTTTGGGGCCTCGAAACACAGTTTTTGCTAAATTTAGACAAGATGACCTTTTGGGTCATCACAATCTCCACCTCTAAAACAATCGTTCGTCCTTGAACGGACATAGAAAAACACCTGAATCGGGGAAAATGTGGGGATATCGGCTCCGCGTATCGGGCTCGGACTCCCAAGTAGCTGCCTCAACAGGCTGACCTCTCCAGTGAACACGAACCGAAGCATAACTCTTCGATCTCAACTTCGCACCTGCCGGTCTAATATGGATACCGACTCCTCCTCATAAGACAAATCCTTGTCCAACTTGACACCACTGAAGTCAAGTACATGAGATGGATCTGCAATATACCTCCGGAGCATAAATACGTGAAATATCGGATGCACGACTGACAAACTAGGTGGCAAGGTAAGTCTGTAGGCCACCTCTCCTACCTTGTCTAGAATCTCAAATGGACCAATGTACCTAGGGCTCAACTTTCCCTTCTTTCCGAATCTCATCACGCCTTTCATGGGCGACACCCGAAGAAATACCTAGTCGCCTATCATAAATGCCAAATTTCGAACTCTGCGATCCGCATAACTCTTCTGCCTGGACTAAGCTGTACGAAGTCTATCCTGAATGATCTTCACCTTGTCCAAGGCATCCTGGACTAACTCAGAACCCAACAATCTAGCCTCTCCCAGCTTAAACCATCTGATTAGAGACCGACACCGTCTACCATATAACGCCTCATACGGAGCCATCTGGATGCTCGACTGATAGCTGTTGTTGTAGGTAAACTCAACTAAAGGCAAGAATTGGTCCCATGAACCATCAAAGTCAATGACACAAGCTCACAACATATCCTACAAAATCTAAATAGTACGCTCGGACTGTCAATCCGTATGAGGATGAAATGTGGTGCTCAGATCAATATGTGTGCCCAACTCTCGCTGAAATAATCTCCAGAAATGGGAGGTAAACTGAGTACCTCGGTCTGATATAATGGATATGGGCATACCATGCAGTCTAACAATCTCTCTCATATAGANCATTAAAAGCTTCGTCTTCAGTTAATTGGCATAGACTCGGGGATGATATCATCTTGACGTTAACATACTTATGTTATTTATAACAAGTGATAAATAAGTCGTATGAAGGATAAAGGGGTACACAAATTAAAGAAAACGAGTTTCGTTGAAAGTGGCCAATTTGGGATAATGTACGGGTCGAGCGATACGACCCGATAATTATGGACTAGTACCATACAAGGTAACATATGGCCATGATAATATGATATATATAATGTATAAAGTATATATGAAGTATATTAAAAATAAGTAGAATTTTAAGTAACTTGAGAATATTTATAATTATGCGGGTAATTCGTTAATTACCGGGTAACGGGACACTACCTAATTACCTAATAAGTGGATAAAGATTTAATAATTCCCACCCCACCCCCACGTGGCAGCAAGCCATTACTATGGCCTATGACACTTAGGCATAATGTCTTAGTGTCCATTTAAAGTTACAAGACACTTACATGTAAGTAAGTGTAAGACCTTATAAACCTTAGTTTCATAACATTACAAAATGGGTTTCTTCCTAAAATCCTATTCAATACATTTTCAAACCAGATCTTATTTTTTTGTTTCTTATCATGCCTTCTGTTGAAGTTGTAAAATAGTTTGAAGTATCATTGCATTTGAGATTATAATAAAACCTTGATGAATAACATTTACATCAAACAACATAGATGTTTCATAAAACATGCACTGTATTCAATTCCTTTGGGTTCTTTGTAGCAAGTATTGGAATGTCACGAAGACTCGTTCTTCTTATTTATTGGATCATGTTAATTCTTCTAAAAATTTCTTGCTTGTGGGATCATTATATTTCAATCAACAAATTATGGGGGTTGTATTTCCTTTACAGTGCAACCTTTACCAAGTGTATCATACAGATTTTTCTCTACTTCAGGTATGTTAAGGCTATCCCTTCTTTCTTTTGGCATGGTCCAAATTATACTGAAGAACGAGCAAATACACAGTTTCTATAAATTACTCTATTCATAGAAATAGTAGGGGTATCTATATTCTTGATTCCCCATGAGAATTATTATTATCTTCTGTTCATGGGTCTCGAAAATACGTATGTTGGTAAAGTTTATTTTATGATATTAATCATAGGCATAATGGCCTTATGACGTACCGAGAGATTTTATTGACATATTTCATATGCATTTCATGCATTTACATATGCACATTGGCTCATGACCAGATGGCGTTATATACGCGTATATATGTAAATATATGTATATGGGATATGGGAAAAGGTTACGGCGTTATATACGCACCACCACCTGATCAGCTGGTATATAATGATGATGTTGCCCAAAGTGGCTGAAATATGGTTCAAACGGTGTTATATACGCGTATATATGTATGTATATTTAAACGGCATTATATACGCGTATATATGTATGTATATATATGTATATGGGATATGGAAAAGGTTATGGCGTTATATACGCACCACCACCTGATCAGCTGGTATACGATGATGATTTTGCCCACAGTGGCCGATATGATATGATGGGATGCCCTCAGAGGCTGATGATGTTATGAAACATGTACCTATGCACGACATGACATTCATATGCATATGCATGACGCTAAAAGTAATATATGATTTACAAAGCTATGCAGGCTTACAGGTTGAGTCATGTGCTCTATATTTCTTCCATGTCTCTTATGTACTTATTTATGTGCCTTACATACTCGGTAGATTATTCGTACTGACGTCCCTTTTGCTTGGGGACGCTGTGTTTCATGCCCAGAGGTCTCGATAGACAGGTCGAGAGCCCTCCAAGCAGGATATCAGCTCAGTGGAAGATGTTGGTGCGCTCCATTTGCTTCGGAGTCACTTGTTTGGTTAGTATAATTTAGACAGGTATTATTTGGTATGGCGGGACTCTATCCAGACCTTTATGACATTTATGTACTCTTAGAGGCTTGTAGACATATGTCGTATACGTGGAAGATTGTATGGCCTTGTCGGCCTATGTTTTGAGTTTATAAATGATTATGTTGGCCTATTAGGCCAGTATGTCACGGGTATATGATGATGTAATAAGAATGATACGTTACATTGGTACACGGTCGAGTAAGGTGCCGGGTGCCCATCGCGCCCCATCGGTTTGGGTCGTGACAATCAAATATCCTCTGAGTTCGTGGGAGTCCAACTACAAAGTCCATGGTGATACGCTCCCACTTCCACTCGGGAAGGTGAATCTGGTGCATCAAACCATCGGGTCTCTAGTGATCGTACTTAACCTGCTGGCAGTTCAAACAACGAGCTACATAATCTATAATATCCTTCTTCATCCTCCGCCACCAATAGGGTTGCCGCAAGTCCTGGTACATCTTTGTGGCGCCCGGATGAATAGAATACCGGGAACTATGGGCCTCTTGAAGTATCAACTCACGAATACCATCCACATCAGGTACACAAATACGACCCTGCATCCTTAAAACTCCCTCATCATCAACCGTAACCTGCTTGGTATCTCCGTGCCTAACTCTATCTTTAAGAACATATAAATGACGATCATCATACTGCCTGGCCCGAATATGGTCATACAATGAAGAACTGGCTACGGTATGGGCCAAAACACTGCCAGTCCCAGAAACCTCCAATCTCACAAATTGGTTGGCTAAAGCCTGAACATCCAAAGCAAGAGGTCGCTCTCCGACTGATAAATAGGCAAGACTACCCATACTGGCTGACTTCCGGCTCAAAGAATCGGCCACCACATTGGCCTTCCCCGGATGATAAAGAATGGTAATATCATAATCCTTCAGCAACTCTAACCATCTCCTCTGCCTCATGTTTAACTCCTTCTGTTTGAACAGATACTGTAAGCTCTTATGATACGTGAACACCTCACATGGCACACCATACAAATAATGCCTCCAAATCTTCAAGGCATGCACAGTAGCTGCTAACTCAAAGTCATGAACTGTATAGATCTTCTCATGAAACTTCAACTAACGAGAAGCATAGGCTATAACCTTGCCATCCTACATCAACACTGCACCAAGCCCAACCCGTGAAGCATCACAATACACGGTATACGGTCCTGAACCTGTGGGCAAAACTAACACTTGTGTCGTGGTCAAGGCTGTCTTGAGCTTTTGAAAGCTCGGCTCACACTTATCAGACCACCTGAACTGAGCACTCTTTCGAATCAAGCTGGTCATCGGGGCTGCAATGGATGAAAAGCCCTCCATAAACCGGCGATAATAACCTGCTAAGCGGATTAAACTCCGTATCTCTATAGCCAAGGTGGGTCTAGACCAATCTCTGACTGCTGAAATCTTCTTGAGGTCCACCTGAAAACCCTCTAACGATACCACATGGCTTAGAAATGCAACTGAACTCAACCAGAACTCACACTTGGAAAATTTTGCATACAACTGACTATCCCTCAAAGTTTGGAGGACGACTCTAAGGCTCTGCTCATGCTCCTCTCGGCCGCGAGAGTATATCAATATATCATCAATGAAAACAATCACAAATGAGTCCAACTAAGGCCTGAACACTCGGTGCATCAACTCCATGAAAGCAGTGGGGGCATTTGTCTGCCCAAATGACATCACCAAAAACTCATAATGCCCATAACAAGTGCGAAATGATGTCTTAGGAACATCAGATGCCCTAATCCTCAGCTGATGGTAACTAGATCTCAAGTCAATCTTGGAAAACAATGAAGCACCCTGAAGCTGGTCGAATAAATCATCAATCCTCGGCAAAGGATACTTGTTCTTAATAGTAACCTTATTTAACTGCCGGTAGTCAATACACATTCTCATCGAGCCATCTTCCTTCTTGACAAACATGACTGGAGCACCCCAATGAGAGACACTAGGCCTAATGAAGCCTTTATCCAACAAATCCTGCAACTGATCCTTCAACTCTGGCAGGGCCATACGATACGGCGGAGTAGAAATAGGCTGGGTGCCCTGAGCTAAATCAATACAAAAATCAATATCCCTGTCGGGTGGCATACCCGGCAGGTCAGCAGGGAATTCCTCTGGAAACTCACGAACCACGGCCACAGACTCCAGGGAAGGAACCTCGGTGCTAGAATCACGAACATAGGCCAGATAGGCAAACAACCCTTCTCGACCATGCCCCGAGCCTTCATATAAGAAATAACTCTACCAGAAGAATGACTAGGAGTCCTTCTCCACTCCAAACGAGGCACCCCTGGCAAGGCCAAGGTCACTGTCTTGGCATGACAGTCCAGGATAGCACAATAGGGGGATAACCAATCCATCCCCAATATAACATCAAAGTCAACCATATCAATGAGCAAAAGATCAACTTGAGCCTCCAGACCACTAATAGCTACTATACAAGCACGGTAGATTCGATCTACCACTATTGAATCACCCACCGGTGTAGACACATGCACAACAGTACTCAAGGAATCACGGGACATACTCAAATAAGGGGCAAAATATGAAGACACATAGGAGAATGTAGAACCCGGATCAAATAACACCGAAGCCTCTCGGCTGCAAACTGAAACCGTACCTGTAATAACTGCATCAGAAGCCTCAGCATCAGGCCTGGCAGGAAAAGCATAGCACCGGTGCTGAGCCCCTCCAACCTGATCGTCTCTAGGTCGACCTACTGCGGCCTGACCTCTACCTCTCGTGGCATGTCCTCCACCTCTATGAGTCTGACCTATACCTCTGGAACCCTGACCGCCACACCTAGCTGGCTGAGGGGGTGGGGGTGCACCTGATGCAGGAACCATGGCACGGGAACTCTGATATTGAGACCCACCAGAAGCTCGGGGGAAAAACCTAAAAATATGCCCCAAACCACCACAAGAATAACAAGGTCTCTGCTGATGTGGCTGCTGACTCTGGAACTGGCCATGTCAACCCTGATAACCACCTTGGAAATTCTGAAGCGGCGTTGCACTGATAGGTGCTGGTGGTGCACCAATAGGAGCTGGCGGTGCACTGTGAGCCACCTGAAGTGCCGACTGATAGGGTCTGGTAGGATGACCTCTGCCTGAAGAATCCCTACCCCCAGATGAGGCCCCACTGAATCGAATGAAGTGACGGGGCCTCTTGTCAGCCCCCTAACCACCACCCTGTGACATAATAATCTCAATCCTCCTGGCCACGTTGGTCGCATCCTGGAATGAAATATCAGTACCTGAATCCTTGGCCATCTGAAGCCTGATGGGCTGAGCCAAACCCTCAATAAACCTCCTCACCCTCTCACTATCAGTAGGGAGTATCATAATAGCATGTCGAGCTAGAGTGATGAACCTGATCTCGTACTGAGTGAGAGACACATATCGCTGCTGGAGGCGCTCAAACTGCCTCCGAAGATCCTCCCTCTGAGTAACTGGAAGGAACTTCCCTACAAATAACTCGGAGAACTGAGCCCAAGTCAAATGTGCAGACCCAGCTGGCATGGTCAAGCAATAGTCTCTCCACCAAGTCTTGGCGGAACCCGAAAGATGAAAAGTAGCAAAATCAACTCCATTGGACTCTACTATGCCCATGTTCCCGAAGAACCTCATGACAGCTGTCCAAATAATCCCGGGGATCCTCTGATGGTGCACCAATAAATGTAGTAGTGAATAACTTGGTGAATCTATCTAATCTCCAAAAAGCATCTGCTGACATAGCTACTGCCTCAACTGCCGAGGCCACAATGCCAGGCTGAGCTACTCTGGCCGTCTGAGGTACCGGAGTCTGGAACTGAGGATCTAGCTACTCTGGTGTGCGAGTAGTAGGAGTTTCGGTCCCTCCCCCAGCCTGAGAGATGGCTGGTGCAGTAGGAAGAAGACCGTTCTGAGCCACACTCTCCTGAGTCCCACTAAGAGGACTAGAGCGTCCTGAAGCACCGGGGTGGCAATGAACCCCTCTGGGACCTGAGCTGGTCCAACTGGAACCGTCTGGGTAGGAACCTCACCGGCAAAGTCTACCTGTGGGTCCTCTACTGGGGCTGCTGCCCTGGGTTGTGCCCTGCCCCTGCCTCGGCCTCTAATACGGCCTTGGCCTCAGCCCCTCGTGGGAGCTGCAACAGGAGAATCGGGCTGCTGACCGGTAGATGAGGAAGCACGCGATCTCGCCAATCTGCGAGAGAATAGAATTGAAACTCAATTAGAATTTAGACTTCAAATCGCACGACAGAAAAGAAGAAAAGTGAAGTTATTCCTAACTTTGCAGTCTCTGGGGGATAAGTACAGACGTCTCCGTACCGATCCTTCAGACGTCTCTGATACCAACTTGTCACGACCTGAAATACCACCTTCAGATCATGATGGCGCCTAACGTTGCACCCACCAGGCAAGCCAACGTGTTAACTGAATTGATTTATTAACAAGTGAAAATAACAAAAAAATGACTAGATAAAAGAGATAAAGTGCGGAAGCATTAACATAAGTCTAAATGACAATAGCTAATAACGAAGAAATCTTTTTAAGTACAAATCAAGAAGTGGAGTCACAACCTCACAAACCAGTCTAAGGTTTGACTAAAACAACAGTTTGAAAATAAAATGATGTATCTGTCTGGAAAACACATAAATGAAAGAATGAAAGATAGACAGGGACGTCGAGATCCACGAACGCCATGCGGAACTACCTCGGTGTCGTCTAGAATGGACAGAAGGACACTTCCACTAAGGATGTCCACTGGGTCCGGCTGCGTAATCTGCACAACATAAAGAAGTGCAGATGTAGCATCAGTAGAACCGACCCAATGTACTAAGTAAGTGTCGAACCCAACCTCGACGAAGTAGTGATGAGGCTAGGACACGACAACAAATTGTACCTGTGCAGTTCAATAGTATAGTAGAAAATAAACAAGAATATTGTTACGGGGAAGAACATGCTGGGGATAAGAGGGGCTAAAATTTCTAAAACAGTAGAATCAAGTACTAACGGAAATGTAGAAGTGAAACAGGAAATATCAGTCCGAACAAGTATAATAGACAGGGAAAAACACGACATGACCCCTCGTGTATAACCTCAAAATCACAGGGCACAGAATGTCCCCTCGCGCATAAACAATAATTACTCGGCACGGAATGTCCCCTCGTGCATCAATGGTAATCAATCGGCACGGAATGTCCCCTCGCGCATAAATAATAATCAATCGGCACGGAATGTCCCCTCGCGCATAAATAATAATCAATCGGCACGGTATGTTCCCTCGTGCATAAATATAATCAATCGGCACGGAATGTTCCCTCATGCATAAATAATAATCGTCGGCACGGAATGTTCCTTCATGCACAAATAATAATCATCGGCACGGAATGTTCCTTCGTGCATAGGCACGGAATGTACCTTCGTGCATATATAATAATCACTCGGCACAAAATGTTCCCTCGTGCATCATGAGTGTAAAAGCAACAATTGATGTGAAAGTTTAACAATACGACATTTCAAATGTATAGAAATAATCAACAAAATTCTACTGTCCTGGTAAGGGACTCAGCTATAACCAATATCACTTAAAGGTATAATGTCAACAGTAAAATCCTCGGCCGAACACATAATAAATAATTTTCTACGTCATGAAGTAACCTCAAGGTACCACTTCCAAGGTTCCCAATAATTCACAACACGGAGAATATCAAAGAACATTAAATAACTCATCGAAGATCGACTCACGGGCATACTTGACAACAATATATAGGTACCATTCACCTCACCTATACGTTGGACATTAATTACACATAGAAAATAAGACTCTATACCTACCCTCTCAAGCTAATGTTAGGCCAAACACTTACCTCGGCTCCAAGAATGCAAGTCAAGCCTCAATCACGACATTTCCTCTTGAATCCAACTCTGAAACGATAATATCTAGACATAATTGCCTTAATAACATCAATAACTCAATCCCAAAGCCTAATTATACATTTCCCATAATTCTTCCAAAAATACCAAAATTTGACCCCGGGCCCGCTTGGTCCAAACTCAAGGTTCGGACCATAACCCGATCACCCATTCCCCCATGAATTCGAATATACAATTTATTTTAAAATCCGACCCCTAAATGAGGTTGAATTCCCAAAATTTCCAAAAGCCCTAACTATACCGGAAACCCCCTATTTCTACCTTTGATTTCATGTTTTTAGGCCTAGAATCTAATGATTGATGAAGAAAATGGAAGAAATTAGAGCTAAGATTACTTACCTAAGTGGTTATGGAGGAAGAGCAACTTGGAAATCGGCTATGGGGTTTGGAGAAGAAGGAGATGGTGACAATTATGAAAATCCCGTAATGGGATTCTGTATGATTTTTTGGGTCATCACAGTATGAACTTTTGGGTCATCACAGGATGACCTTTTGGGTCATCACATTTTGGTAATTACCAGCAGGAAACATAGGCCTGTTTGTCTATAAACTTTTGGGGAACTTACACAAATGTCTCAAATAAGTCTAAATTTACCAATCTCTAGCCATTAGTCAGACTTACCAAAACTAGCCAAGCACATATAAAAATTAAAAAATAAAATAAATAAGGTTCTTTCTCTCAAAGAACCACATGCAAAAATCACCTTTCATATTTTTAAGCGTGATTAGCAACATTAGATGCAAGACGGAAAGGAAATTTCACGGATGAGGTAGCAAATAAGGTGATGAAATAAAAAAAATGTATATATACAATATTCCAAAAAATCTAAGCAAAAAAGAAACTTTTTCAATGGGTATAGTTGAAATTCACAAAAAATATTGATAAATCAATATATAAAATTTGAGAAAGATTTGAGATGATTTGGACTGGTTTTGTATCAAAATTCTTAATCAAATTTGAGTTAACAAAATTCTTCTGCGACACGTGTATCATGCATGTATCTCACACACAGATATACATGGGTATACATGTGATACGCAATTGATAAAAATATGATACATATGTGATACATGAATGATACACATATCATTTTTTTCATGTTCAGTTTTTACCTCGAATTTTCAATTCAAACCATCTCAAAACTTCACCAAATCATCCCAAAATTGAGATTCAAGCTCCTTAAGATGTACGCAATCCATTCTAATAATACCCACTCAAAAGAAATAAAATAATTGATTTATTTTTGCTACAAATAGCTAATTGGCTAATATTAGTATATTTGGTGAATTGGCAAATTTTGGTAATGAGCTACTTATAAATGAACATAGCTAGTAGTTTCCCTAAATGTCCTTCTTTTAAAAAAAATCAAAAACATATTTGTCCATAAATTTTGTAAGTTTTTGGAAATTTTTCAAAAAAAGAGAAACCACTTTTTCAAAATTTTAGAAAAACTTATTTATCCATTCACAATACTGTAATATTTTTTTCAAGTAAAATACATGTCCAGACATAATTTCTAATTTCAAATACCATTTTTCAACTTAACTCCGAATACTTTTTTTTTTTAAATTATAATTTTTATGTCCGCTCACATAATTAAATGTGAAATGAAGTTGTCGGCCGGACCGTAAACATACTGATAGTATTACACGAGTGACAGTGCAATGCACTCTAAGCAATGGTCATAGAAGTTTATTGGAGTAATGAGTAGTAGTTCTTGTTGAGTATACCCTCCGATCCACAATAAGTTATCAATTTCCCTTGGGCACATCCAATAAGGAAATACAAAATTTTAGACAAACATAGTTAGTGTGACTAAACTATTCTTAATTAAATGTTGCAGCATAATTAATATGAGGAGTGAATAACTATTTACGAATACGTACATAAGGGTAATTTCGGGAAAACAAATTAAATTTTTTCTTAATTATATAAATGGACACTTATTTTGGACCAAAATAAAAAGACAAATTGGTCACTTATTGTAAACCGGAGGGAGTATTATTTTGTCAAATAAACATTAGCACAATAATCGAATAGGGAATAGTTTGTAAAACTTTTATATATAGGTATGAATTCGATTCTCATCGAACATTTCTTGAACTCCCTCACAAAAATAAATAAATAAATAATAAAAAAAATTAAAAAAAATTCAAAATGACCCAGTATTTGTTTTTAAATTAAACAAAAAATAAAACCTTAGTTTTTGTTCTTTTCTAGATACCATCAAAAGTTGTGGTCAGCCCAATATGTTCTTCACTTGTTGTCTCTATTCTCTATTATTGCCTGAGAATTACTTACAGAAGTTTGGATTCTCTATTATGTCAAAGTGAAAAATATATGAAAGAGAATTACTTACAGAAGTTTGGATTCAACTCAAAAAAGCGTAAGTAAGGATCCACTGGTTGACCAATCTCAGCATAACTTGGATCATATAGCCTGTTACGAATTGGTCTGCAATGCAATTGTGCTAGTAACCAATTGATTTCACAATCTCTTCTTTATTTTAATTAATAAATTATGGAAAAAATATTTTTTTTTGTTAATATAAGGATATATACTGCTAGAAAGATGCATAATTAGTAGTAATAAATATTTTTATTACATAGTCCGTGGATTTTGTGGCTCCTGTCGATGATCCGTGTTGGTATTCCGTGAAACATTTGGATTTTGATGATTTGTAGTCTCCATGTATTCTCTCTGAATGACTCCTCTCTGCATTCATTTAATTTCATAAATAAATAAATACAAATATATACGTCCTTTAACGTACTATAGTTAGGTGATTTAATGATCTAAGAATTTATATAACTGACCATGGTTAAGTATTAGTAAACACCTAGTACGAATTTTTTTTTATTACCAATTTGGAACCAATACACAAACTAGCATGCATTTTCAAAGATAAATTTATGACAAAATAAATTGCACATATATATTAAATATAACTTTGGAGAAAGAGAGGCGAACGGGAAGAACGAACAGGAGGAACAACATCATATCATTCATATGATAATTGGAGGAGTCGACGTCCCACAAGAACCTGTGTTCAAACAGACAAAATTATCCATCACAAAGGAAAAGCGGACTCGGAGCTACGTACCCGATGATGCCCTTACATTCTGTAAGAAAGACATAGAGGCCGTATAAAATAAAATTTCTTTTGACCATCGTACCCTCGATTTACGAGTTCTCGTTGAAGGAATGGCAGCCCTGTTAGAGTTGACATTGTATCCCTGCATAGGAACAGCAAAAGCAACATACATATTAATGCTTAATTAAATAACTAACATTACCAACTAAAGGGCAATAGAGCAACTTGTTGTATCTTCATCTTATGTAAGTTGAGAGTAAAGTTTATATTTTGATAGAAAGTTGAGACTAGCTAATTAAATCAATCCTAAAAATTAATTTGATTGTTCGAGATCAAATAAAGAGATTAAATCACTCATCCACAAGTAATGCAGGAATTATGACTCCCCATACGTTTGAGTCTGTATAACTCAATCAAAAAACTAATTCAAGAAATAAAAAATATTCACAACTATATAAAGAGATCAAATCATTCATCCCAATCGGATGTGGGAATTTGGACGTAATTCAACAAAGGCCTTCTCACTTTTTTGCTCGTTGCCTATTCTTATTCTTACTGGGCTAAAATATTGTGGGATATTTTTGTATTTATACAAAATTATAAACGTGTTTACGCAATTTAGTTCTATTTAAGAAAGTAAATAAACTTTGTTCACAAAATATAGACAAATCTATTATTTATGTACAACTGGAATACAAATTTTTGTTGTTCAGAGTCGGTCCAAAGTTACAATTTTACATATAATTTGTATACAACTTGTATATAATTATGTTAGTTGTATATATTTTGTATATCGATTGTACAACTGACATATAAAAAATATATAATTTATTTATGTTTGCTTTTTCGAGCTTCATTCTAAAATTTTAACCGAAATTCAACTCGAATCTTCATCGAACTCCCTCAAATTCAGATATAAACTTCAAAAATTGCATCCGTTATATGTTAGACCACAAAATTTTCTTTTCCTATTACTCAATATAAGTTATTACTTGTAGTTTGATTACTATAAATACTAAAGCACAATCTTCTATTTTATTGTCTCTTTTTCTTCATTGACCATTCTTCTCCTTTTCATCTTTGTACATAAGTTTTTTTTTTTCTTCTCATTGTTGGTGTTTTAGTATGTTCCAGGCTTAGTGTCCATTTATATGTAATAATAACTTTGTCTTTTTGTCTTACATTAAAAGGCCTTTTAAAAAAAAAAAAACATAGGGACGATTGTAATAAATTTTACATTGAATTTGATTATTGTTTCATTATTTTAGAAAGAATTGAGAAAGTATTATTACATGCTTAAAGCAAATGACAATTTGAGACAATAAGATTATTTTACTCATCCAGAAACACTTGATATGATTTGTGTTCTGGTACCTTTTAATGGCCTTTTGATATTTTAAGAGATTATCTCTGTAACGACCCGGTCGGTCGTCCCGTAGAAATTGTATTATTATTATTATTGTTATTGACTTGTCATAGGTTGGTTATACTATTATCAATGTGTTAGAGTTGGTAGGCTTGAAATCGAAATGGTTGTAGTGAGAGTTTAGTCGCTTAGTCTTTAAAAATAGCCTTGAAGTTGAAAAAGTCAACTGAGAGTTGACTTATTAGTAAACGACCTCGGAATGCGAATTTTATTGCTCGGATAGCTTCATTAGGTGATTTGGGACTTAGGAGTGTGTTCAGAATATTTTGGTGTGGACCGGTGTAGAATTAGCTTTGAATTGGCGAAAGTTAGTTTTTGGTGATTTCCGGTCGGCAATGGAAAATAGGCTATTTAGGTTGGAATGGAATTCCGAAAGTTGAACAGGTTCGTAATATCATTTTTGATATATCTGTGAAATTTCAGGTCAATCGGAGTTGTTTTGGATAGTCCTGACATCGTTGGAGGATTTTAGAAATTTCAAAGTTCTTAGGCTTGAATTTGATGTGATTTTGGTGTTTTGATGTTATTTTTAGTGCTTCGGGGGTGCAACTAAGTTTGAATGATCATATATGAGGTGTTGGTATGTTTGGTTGGGGTCCCGAGGGGCTCGGGATGGTTTTGAGTGGTTAATGGGGAGTTTGGAGTGCTTGTGTTATTGCTGAAGTTGCTGGTGATGGTGTAACCGCACCTGGGGATGTGTCATCGCAGGTGCGAGCCCGCAGGAGTGGAAGGAGGCTCCGCGGGTGCGAGATTTTGCCAGCCAAGGAAGAGGTCGCAGGTGCGAAGTTAGGCTGTTTAATGAAAATCACAGGTGTGGTTGTTTTGACTACAGGTGCGGTCCCGCAGGTGCGAGACATGGGCCTAAGGTGCGGAACCCCTGGGCAGAAAGTATAAATTAAAACCCTCCGCGACCATTAGACCTTTTAACACCATTATTTGTACGGACAGAGAGCTTTGGGGGCGATTTTTGAAGAGGAAAATCAGTGTTTTTCATAGAGGTAAGTGTTTTGATCATTAAAACTCGTTTATGGGTGATTATATAACACAATCTCAGCATTTAATTCATTAAATCAGTAGAAAAGGATGGGTTTAGGGCTTGAGATTATGAGACCTTTAGGGATTGGTTTGAAGGGTCAAATGAACTCCGATTTTAGTGTTCTTTATATGTACAGACTTTGGGATGATGAAGAACATTTTGGTATAAAATTTGTCGGGTTCCGAGACGCAGGCCCGGGGGTCGGGTTGTGACTAATTTCGGGTTTTGAGCTAAAATTGGTACTTTTCAATTAGAATTCATTCCTTAAGCATAAATTGATGTAAAACTCTGAACTTGGTAGATTTGGAGCACTCAGAGGCCGGATTTAGAGTCAAAGGCACTGCGGAATAGTATTTTAGCCGGGTTTGAGGTAAGTAACGTTTCCAAACCTTGTTATGAGGGTTCGAAACCCCGAGCTAAATGATTTATGACTATTGTTGAGGTGACACACATGCCAAGTGATGGGCGTGCGGGCGTGCACCGAGTATTTGTGGCCTGGCTTAACCCATGGCACCGCTTAGTGATTATTCCTTGATGATATCTGTACTTCTGTTAATGTGGTAATTGTGAACCTGTTAGAAATCATGTTAAGTATAAATGCTAGGCTTCACGCCGAAAATGCTGAGACCCGAGTGGTCGTATATTACTGTCTCATTTTGTGATTANTGATGGATGCATCTGTGATCCATGTAAGTTAGACTGAAGAATAATGACTAAGTAAGGCCAATAGCCTGTTATTGAGACAGTTATGAGATTGGACTGCACACCGCATCGATATTAAATAATGCCTTCGTTGGCTTGATATGGCGCTTGGGCCACTAGGGCCCCTCCGGAGTCTTTACACCCCCAGTGAACGCATTGATGTGAGGGATGGATCTTCCCTGGACATGGATCTTGTACGAAGTGGATGTTATGTGAGGGATGGATCGTCCCTGGGCATGTACCTTGTCCGATTGTTGTATTCTGGGATGGACTTTCTCCGTGGGGCTGGATTGACCTTTTTCCTCAGTACGGAGTGACTACGGTCACCAGTGTTTATGCATATTCCAGGATGGGTCCAGAGAGCCATATATAGTACTGAGTGGACATCTGTGGGAGAGTTGTGAGCACTATGTGCATATTCACACTGGTTTAATACATATATTTTTATGATGGCATGTAGAGTATACTGGCATACTTGGCATATTTACTCATCGTGATAAACTGTTAGCAAGTCTAAATTCTGTATATTGTTTATTGTAAAATTTTGAGGTTTCGTCTGTCACTACTTCTCAACCCATAGTTTGGTTTGTTACTTCTGAGTTGGTGTACTCATGTTACCCCCTGCACCTTCTGTACAGATCCAGGTACACTGGGATCCGGTAGTGGATATTGAGCAGCTGTCTGATTTTTCATTGGAGTTGTCGAGGTAGCAGCTGGCGATCGCGACCTCGTCTTCTCTTTCTTATTCTACCTCTTGTTCTTTATTTTGAGACAATGTTATCCATTTTTGCTTTTCTTTTGCTTTATGTTATAGTAGCTCATGACTGAGTGACACCAGATCCGGGGTTGGAGGTTTAAATTTAGTTTTCAAACATTGTTTTTAAACTTCGGATTCTTAATATTATCAATAAATTCGTTTAAAATTGTATTTTTACGAGAATGTGAATATAGCTTAGTTAAAAAGAGCGTCTTGCCTGGTTCCACGACAGGCGCCATCACGACTCCGAAATTCGGTCGTGACAATCTCGCTAATTTCTTCATATCTATTACGCTTCTCTGTGTGATTTACAACTATGTATCTCTTAAAGCCATATTTTTCTTGACTTCCCTCTATTAATTTAGAAGATAGGTGTGTTGTAATGCCATATGATTAATCAAGAGATATCGATTTTTTTGATTTTTTTATAAGATTAGTAGGAAAAAAGAGTAATTAATTTGATAATTCAAAAAAGGATAACAATTTCTCATTTGCTCGAGGGTTTGAATATGAGAAATAAAATAAAAGAGGAAAAAAGAAAAAGAAAATAACACTTGAGAAATATTCGAGCATTCAATTATGCATTTTATTGGCATGTGATTTTTATAATTAAAAAAATATCGGTGAATGAAGAGGAAGACGGAGAATTGTAACTAAGATTATTGAATGACTATTGGATCTCTTAATATGTCACATAAACATGAGGATTATGAGGAAAAGTTGACCGAGAGGGAAAAAGTCGAGTTTTTAAATTTTTCATAAAATCAATAGAAGTAAAAAAGAAAATTGAGTTGATTAAAATAGTACTTTGAATGAATATACATAAGGAAGTGATAGAATTACCTGACAGAAAATTATCAAGATGGAAAAGATATTAAAAAATAAAAATAAAAAAAAGAAGGGCCGCTAAGGAGAAAAAAAATAACAAAAAAGGAATAGGAAAATTTTAAAAATATCAAGGAGATAATGAGAATATGATCAAATGAAAAGTTTTTTGTTTTTGCTTTTACTTTATAAAATACATAAAAGCGTGAAAATATAATCTTTTAAAAATATTTACTAGATATCTTACAGCTTGTTTGGATGGTTATTATCCATTGTATTGTATCGTATTGGTACTTTAAAAATATGATTGTTTTGATTTTTACTTAAATTTTATTATATCGTATCGTTAAATCCGTCGTTACATAACGACGAAATGTGCCACTTTATGTAACAGTCGATTTGGTGTGATCTCGTCGTGCCTTGTCTTTTTCTCTCAATCTCTCCCTTCATTATTATTAAATAATTTTATTTTATCATTTACCCTACCTTTTTATATAATAATTTTACCATATATCATAATTTTTCTTTATGATCTTGCAAGTTTATTCTTCATATTATTGGTGCGTGATATCATGAAATGATGACAGACAACACAATCTATCCAAAAATTGTATTTATCAAACGATACAGTACAATACAATACAGTACGATACGATACATTATGAAACGATATGTAACAACCATCCAAACACGCTGTTAATAACAAAATTGAGATGAGAGGGTTACATTTAAGTGTCTACAACTGTTCTTTTTAACTAGAAATGCGTAGAATTTTGAGACAAAGAAGTAGACCAAGAATAATTTCTATAAAATGATTTAGACTTAATTGTTTATTAGATAAACATAATTTTTGTAATAAAATAATTATTTCAATAGCATTGTCTTAATTCAATTATTTATAAACGGAACACATCATTAATTTAACTGTGTGAAGTGCAGACAAATTTACTAATTATATATAGAGACGAGTAATTGGATATGCTTTTAGATTATCAATGAGCTTATAGATAATCTTGCAAATGAGTACAACATTGAGGCCAGACTTGCATCTTATTTATAATATATGCATAATAAATTCCACTATGTTAATAGATATTAATGAATATAAATCAGATTGATGAAATAAAATTTGTAAACTCCGAATCGGAATAAAATTCAATTTTTGCACATTTCTATGTGTGCTGACATGTATTTTAGAATATAATAATATTTTTTACAATGGGATTCCGCTTTTAGTTGGTGCTATAGTAAGAGCATTAGCTCTTTAGAATTTGACTTGATGAAACATATTTTTTTTTCTGTGGAAGCTCTCATATGAATGCTCTATATAGATGTCTAATATAATCAAATGCCATAAAAAATGATTTAAACATAAATAAATAAATAAAAGTAGCAAAGGTAATTAGTTAAATAGTTCACCTTGGTACAAGAATGAGATCCTCTGCCAACATACATATGAGCTGTTGTAATGCCCTCTCATCGAAAAAAGAAAAGAGAAACAATATTAGGTAAAATGAAAAAGAGAATAAAGAGAGTAAAAAAGAGGAAAAACGATGACTTTAAATGATAAAATACTAAATAAACTATCATAGTAAAATATAACACATTGGAATGATCTTACTGCTTTAAAAGGAGTATAGAATTTTGGTCTTTCGGGTTATTTTCTTGATTGTTTTCTTGGACAGAATTGTCTTGCTGAATTCGCATGACCATATTGTTTTCTTCACCTATAGAAAATCTCTGTTTTTCGCTACGTGCCGCCATTTTTACCTTTATCAAATGAATTTGTATTATTTCAGTTAAATACATTTAGTTTCATATAAATAAACGCAATACTGTTGTCATGGGCCAACCTTTTTCCGGACGTCAGCGGCACCAAATAGCCCGTGCGGCGCCTGTAGTCACCCTACACTGCAATCCAGCCTTTCATCTTTCCCAGGTTTTCTAGCACGATCTTGTGCCTGTGGTGAAGCTTGCCCAGGAGGCTTACTTCTACTGTGACGCCCTGTCTGATGTCTTGGCTCATGGCCTCGACTAGCTGTGGCGCTTCTCGTCCGCTGGATCTCATCCATGCGCACACCCGGGGCTGGCTAAGGACATGTCCGTAATGGTCATAGATCTTAGGTTGTAATTGATCATGAACGAATTTGTTGATGTTGCACCCATGAAGTATGGAAAGTGCCAAACATTGGGAACTACCCGGGGAGGAGTTATGTGGCAATTCCGCCAAGATCTCTTCGTTAGTTGGGGGAAGAATCCGCCCGAATCGGATTTTTTGAGGAACGTATCGAGAGAGAATTGGATTTGGTTAGACAATGTGTGGTTGGTAAACAAGGATCGGTTTTTTAGCAAGGTACAAAATGTATCGTCAAATATTCAATATGATTCCACAAGATCTATTGCTCTCGCGTGCACCGTCCAATCCTCAAGCTTGACACTCGCCTCGTGCATGCGCACCCAGCTTGTGCTTCACACGAGTAAGGATTTTAGTCCTTGGCCTCTATCATGTGTGTCTTTCATAGAATGCCCATGCATGTCTTATGGCATGGCAAAACATAGCCCTCGCAAAACACTTCCATCCCACATAGTGCAGTGTCACCCCACAATTGCACATCTTGACCAACAGACCCTTGCTCGCATATCTGAACCCAAGCTATGCTCACAAGTCGACACATGAGGCCCCGAAGATAGGTGCTTCAAGTATCCAATCGGCATAGAGGTATTTATCCACTATTTCGGTAGCCCATAGGGCATAATCGCCCACACGTCAAACCTCTGGCACCCGTTGTGTGCCCAACACTAGCCCTGAGGTGTCACGTCGTCCATAAAGTTCCCAAGCTCGTATGGATACCTAAGAAACCCCTTTGAGATATTCAGGAAGGCCCTTGAGGTTCCCCCTCAAGGTAGCTCACTTGGTGCGGCTTGGTGGCAGCACGCACGGGGGAGGCTGACTGAGCTTCAACACCTCTGCGCCCCTTATATATGCTTAAAACAAAAAAGTCCAAGATTCACTTGTAGACATGTTTTGGCTAGAGAATCATAATGATCCTTTATCACTCATCCAAACTCCGAATAAGGTGATGTCTATTCCTAAGGTTTTCTCTTGACTTCATTCACACTTCCATGAAGTTTCACCCCATCCCATACTCGTGAAAATAGTCATAGCCTTCAGACACTTCAGAAAATTTTGACAATGCCACTTCCCCTGGCGAAGTCAAGCCCATAGGCCGGGTACGACACCTATTGAGAAACCACCGATCAGTTGGTTTTTACCGAGCTCCACATGGCCGGGTACATTTTACCGAGCCTAGTACGGCCGGGTAAGACATGATGATGATGTCGCCCACAAAGATGTATGTTTTAAAAGTTTATGTGTGTGTGTGTATATATATATATATATGTATATATATATATATATATGTGTATGTATATATATATATATATATGTATGTATCACACATTTCATGTCAGTAGCCCTCAGAGGTACCCAAATGTTATAGGTTGTATTTTCTGCCTTACATACTCAATATTTTATTCATACTGACGTCCTTCTTGTTTGTGGACGTTGCATGTTGTGTTGCATGTCCTGATAGACGGGTAGACACAACTCCCCTACCATAGTAGGCTTCCTAGTTCAGCGGTTATTGGCGAGATCCCTTCTCTGTACTTGCCGTGGTCTTGGTATGTATTTTTGTTAAAGACATTATGTGTATGTCGGGGCCCTGTTCCGGCAATGTTGCAGCACTTATGCTCCTTTAGAGGCTCATAGACAGGTGTCGACTCATGTATAGTTTGGTATGCCTTGTCGGCTAATTTTTGTTGTATAGTCTCTCATGCAGCGTTGTAGCTCGTACCTTATATTTAGTTTCTTGGCAGCCTTGTCATCCCATGTTGTGTATGTTCATGCCATTATCATTCATTGTTGGTTGTTCATGATCCATATCTACCATTTATATTGATCTTGTCGGCCCTTAAAGATAATAAGGAAGGTTAGATAAAATGGACGTTGGTGCTCGGCAAGTATGGCCCGTATGCTAGTCATGATCCTCCAGTTTAGGTTGTGACAAACTTGGTATCAAAGAAAGTCTGACCTAGGGGTTGTCTATGAGACGTGTCTAGTAGAGTCTTGATTATGGATGTGTAGCGCGCCACATTTATAATAAGGAGACTACATGACATATAGGGTTGTTACCTTCTTCCTGAATCTAGATCGTGCGTAGAGTTGAGTATTTAGTTTACATCTCTAATATTATCCTTGTTTTCTTTCAGCGATGCCTTCGACTAGGAAGCAAGCGATTAGTAGATGGCTTGATACAGCTACGGGAGAGGGTACCATTTAGATGCAGCAAGCCAGAGCAGGCCAAAGTGAGGCTCAGAGTGAGATGCCGTCTCATACCTCATCTACTCCGTCTCCTCCAGAGGATATTAGGAGGCACCCAGCACCACCAGTTCCTCAGTCTAGAACTACAGACCAGGATATGCGGAGTGCGGTGCAGTTGTTGACTAGCTTGGTACCTGCTCAGGCTCAGAGGCAGAATACCGGTGCAGTTGATAAACCATCTAGTACCAGAGTTTATGATTTTATTAATCTAGACCCTCCAGTTTACCGAATCAGATCCCAAGGAGAACCCGCAGACTTTTATTGACCAGGTTCATCGTACACTGCGGGTTATGCATGCTACTAATACAGATGCGGTAGAGTTGGATTTTATCGGTTACGGGATTTAGTGGTTTTTATGTATGATAGTTGGGGGAGATCCAGGGGTCCGAATGTTCCTCAAGCTGTGTGGAAAGAATTTTCTGAGGCCTTTCTTCGTCACTATTTGCCAGTTGAGATACAATGAGCTAGAGCTGATAAGTTCTTGAACCTTAGACAAGGTAAAATGAGTGTGCGAGAGTATAGTATGCAGTTTAATTCTTTAGCAACGTATCTGTCACGACCCGAAATCCCACCTTCGGGACGTGATGGCGTCTAACATTGAACCCGCTAGACAAGCCAACGTGTATAGTTGAACTAACATTATAACACCGAAATTAACAGAATAAGCTAAAAACAGTTCACAATTTAACAGCGGAAATAGATAAACTTTCAAATCTAAGTAAAGACAACATAATACAACGTCGCGGTAATTCCCCAAAACCTGGAGTCAAAAACTCACGAACTGTCTATAGGAGCGCTAAATACAGAGTCTGAAAGGAAATACATGACTGTCTCTGAGAACTAGAGGAAAGACAAGACAAAAATACAGGAACTAGGGATAGGAGAGATTTCAAGGCCCACGAACGTCGACGATATACCTTGAAGCCTCTGGGGTGGACTGAAGGTGACTCCCTCAACGCTGTCCACTGGGTCCGAGTGCAGGATCTGCACAACAATAAGATGTGCAGTGTAGCATCAGTACAACCGACCCCATATACTGAATAAGTGCCGAGCCTAATCTCGGTCGAAGTAGTGACGAGGCTAGACTTGACAACAAACGTTAACCTGTCCTATTCTACAACAAATATCGTGGAAAAAAAAGCAAAAGATAAATAGATACGTATGAGGATACGGGAGCAGACAAAGGGGGTAACAAGTGAGATGGAGCAGTTAATTAAGTACATAGGAACAGACAAGNAAAAAGCAAAAGATAAATAGATACGTATGAGGATACGGGAGCAGACAAAGGGGGTAACAAGTGAGATGGAGCAGTTAATTAAGTACATAGGAAAAGACAAGAAGACAATTTATTAGAAATATGCTAATGAAACAAATATAATGCCAGAAATGTAATAAATGGCACGGCATCGCCCTTCATGTTTTTACTCTCTTCCTCACGATGCAATGTACGATGTAAGATAACATGAATCATGGAACGACATCACTCTTTGTGCTTTTACTCTCTTCCTCACAATGCAATGTATCATGTATGGCAATGTAATAATTGCACGGCATCAACGTTCGTGCTTTTAAATATAAATCGTGGCACGACATCACCCTTCGTGCTTTTACTCTCTTCCTCACAATGCAATGTATCATGTATGGC
>MDKI01289095.1:0-104091 GCA_005239505.1 Nicotiana paniculata
CACCTCCTACCATATAAAGCCTCATACAGAGCCATCTGGATACTCGACTGATAGCTGTTATTAGATGCAAACTCCGCTAGTGGAAGAAATTGGTCCCATGAACCACCAAAGTCAATCACACAAGCACGTAACATATCCTCCAAAATATGAATGGTACGCTCCGACTGCCCGTCGGTCTGAGGGTAAAATGCGGTGCTCAACTCAACCTGAGTACCTAAATCTCTCTGCACGTCTCTCCAAAACTGAGATGTAAACTGAGTACCTCTGTCGGAAATGATAGAAACTGGAACCCTATGCAATCAGAGAATCTCCCTGATATAAATCTCAGCTAACCTCTCCGAAGAATAAGTAGTACCAACAGGAATGAAGTGTGCGGACTTGGTCAGCCGATCCACAATAACCCATATAGCATCAAACCTCCTCGAAGTCTGTGGGAGTCCAACTACAAAGTCCATGGTGATCCGCTCCCACTTCCACTCGGGAATATCAAATCTCTGAAGCAATCCGCCAGGTGTCTGGTGCTCATACTTGACCTGCTGACAGTTGAGACACCGAGCCAAAAATTCCACAACATCCTTTTTCATCCTCCTCCACCAAGAATGCTACCTCAAATCCTGATACATCTTCGCGGCACCCGGATGGATGGAATACCGTGAACTATGAGCCTCTTGTAGAATCAAATCTCGAAGCCCGTCTACATTGGGCATGGAAATCCGGCCCTGTATCCTCATGACCCCGTCATCACCAATCACCACATCCCTGGCATCACCACGACGGACCCTGTCCTGAATAACAAGTAAATGTGGATCATCATACTGGGGTGCTCTAATCTGATCGTAAAGAGAAGACATGGAGGCTACACAAGCCAACACCCGCGGGGGATCTCATAGATCCAATCTCACCAACCAACCTGCCAAGGCCTGAACATCAATGACTAATGGTCGCTCTACTACTAGAAGGTAGGCTAGACTCCTCAAATTCTGTGCTCTGCCACTCAAGGCATCGGCCACTACATCGGCCTTCCCCAGATGATATAAGATAGTGAGGTCATAATCCTTGAGGAGCTCTAACCATCTCCTCTGACACAAATTCAAGTCCTTCTGCCTCAGCAGATACTTCAAACTACGATGATCAGTGCAGATCTCACACTGCACTCCATAAAAATAATGCCGCCAAATCTTCAAGGCATGAACAATGGCAGCAAACTCAAGATCGTGCACTGGATAATTCTTCTCGTGCACCTTCAACTGTCTGGACGCGTAGGCAATCACCCTACCATCCTGCATAAATACTGCTCCCAAGCCAACTCTAGAAGCATCGCAATAAACTGTGTAAGAACCAGAACCAGCAGGCAAAACTAGTACTGGAGTTGTAGTCAATGCTGACTTGAGCTTTTGAAAGCTCTCCTCACACTCATCAGACCATCTGAATGGGGCACCCTTCTAGGTCAATCTGGTCAAAGGTGAAGAAATAGAAGAGAATCCCTCCACAAAGAGACGGTAATATCCTGCCAAACTAAGGAAACTCTTAATCTCTGTAGTTGAGGACAGTCTAGGTGAACTCTGCACCGCCTCTATCTTCCTTGGATCAACCTAAATACCCTCACTAGACACCACGTGCCCCAATAAAGCTACCAAACCAAGCCAAAACTCACACTTGGAGAATTTCGCATAAAGCTTCTCCCCCCTCAACCTCTGTAACACAACTCTCAAATGCTGAGCATGCTCTTCCAGGCTACGAGAATAAACCAGGATGTCATCTATGAACACAATGACGATGGAATCAAGGTAAGGCTGAAACACGTTGTTCATCAATTACATGAATGCAGCTGACGTATTAGTCAGCCCAAATGACATAACCAAGAACTCATAATGACCATATCTGGTCCTGAAAGCAATCTTCGGAATGTCAGAATCCCGAATCCTCAACTGATGATACCCAGATCTCAAATCAATCTTGGAGAACACTCTAGCCCCCTGAAGTTGTTCAAACAAATCATCAATGTGGGGCAAGGGATACCGATTCTTCACTGTAACCATGTTTAGCTGCCGATAATCGATACACATACGCATGGACCCATCCTTCTTCTTCATGAACAACACCAGTGCACCCCAAGGTGACACGCTAGGCCGAATGAACCCTTTATCCAGGAGTTCCTGAAGCTGCTCCTTCAATTCCTTTAGCTCCGCTGGTGCAATACGATAAGGTGGAATAGAAATAGGCTGAGTGCCTGACACCAAATTAATACCAACATCAATATCCCTGTCAAGAGGCATGCCTGGCAGATCTGCAGGAACCACATCCGGAAAGTCACGGACCACAAGAGCTGAATCAATACTGGGAGTCTCACCACCGACATCCCTCACAAAGGCCAAATAAGATAAATACCCTTTCTCAACCATGTTTTGAGCCTTCACGTAAGAAATCACCCTGCTAGGCATATACTCGGAAGAACCTCTCCACTCAACCCTCGAACACCCCAGCACAGCTAAAGTCGCGGTCTTAGCGTGACAATCAAGAACAACATGGCACAGAGATAACCAATCCAAGCCCAATATCACGTCAAAATCGACCATGATGAGTAACAGTAGGTCCACTCGGGTCTCCAGACCCCCAATAGACATCATGCACGACCGATACACATGGTCCACAACAATAGTATCACCCACCGGAGTCACACATGGACATAGGTGACTAGAGACTCACGGGGCACATCCAGAAAACCAGCAAAATATGAAGAAACATAGGAACATGTAGAACCAGGGTCAAACAAAGCGAAGGCATCACGGCAACAGACTGAGACAATACCTGCGATCACGGCATCCGAGGAAATAGAATCCGGCCTTGCTGGAAATGCATATATGCGAGCCTGACCTCCCCCTGCTCGACCTCCCCCTCTAGGCCGGCCTCTGGCTGACTGACCACCACCCTTGGCTGCCAGGGCGGGTGGTGAACTGACTTGAGCTAAAGTTGAGGGTTGGCCCCTCTGCTGAGAAGATCCACTGGAATGGCGAGGACACTGCCTCCACATGTGCACGAACTCTCCACACTCAAAGCAACTCCATGGAGCTGGAGGCGGGGACTGGTAGAAACCCCTAGAACCCTTACGGCCACTAGAATACTCATGCATAGAAGAACCCTGAACTGGGGGTGCTCGAGCTACACTCTGAACTGGGAGGACACCAAATGAAGTACGGCCTGACTGAGAACCATGGGGACCCTGCCCCGAAGATTCACCACTATGTGCTTGGTAGCCTGTCTGAGGAGGCCTGAATGAATTGCCCCTACCCTGCTGAAACTGTCCCCTGAAGGGAGAACCACTGGAACTGCCCGAACCACGAGTCCTCTTGGCCTCCCTCTCTCTTCCGGCTCCTGGCGGCGAACGAAAGCAATATCTCGAGCTATGTCAACAACCTACTAGAATGAAGCACCCGATACCCTTTCCCGAGTCATAAGTAATAGAAGCTGATAAGAAAGTCCATCTACAAACTTCCTCACCCTCTCCCTATCAGTAGGGACAATCTCAGAAGCATGCCTAGCCAACTCGGAGAACCTCATCTCATACTGAGTAAGTGATAACTCTCCCTGGCGCAGCTGCACAAACTACTTGTGGTGCTCCTCTCTGTGGGACTAAGGAACATACTTCTCCAAAAAGATCGTGGAGAACTGCTTCCAGGTGAGAGGTGTTGAACCAACCGGCCTACGCCTCTGGAATGACTCCCACCAGGTAAAGGCAGCACCCGCAAACTAAAATGTAACACATGAGACCCCATTGGTCTCTAAAATACCCGCGGTACGCAGTATCCTCTGGCACCTATCTAGAAATCCCTGGGCATCCTCGCCCTCTGAACCGCTGAAAGTCATAGGTTGAAGTCTGCTGAATCTCTCCAACCTGCGATGCTCGTGCTCAGGCATAGCAGGGACCACATAATCTGGACCGGAGCAACTGGCTGAGCTGGGGCTGCTCCCGCCACCTGAATACCCTGTGCAGCCTACTCAAGTGCTCAAGCAGCTGGAGTCTGATTGCCTCCCCCAGCCTGAGCTGAGCTTGTAGTAGAAGACATGGCGACTGCCTGAGCCGAACTTGTGCATACTGCCAATATCTGAGACAGGGTCTCCTGAAGACCCTGAATAACCATAGGCACTGCTGGTTCCTGAGCCTGTCCCGCTGGGACACTATCGGCGGGAACCTGATCATGATCGATAGGGGGATCCTGTAGTACTACCACGACTGCTGCGCGGCTGGCGCCCTACCTCTACCGCGGCCTCGACCGCGGCCTCGACCTCTCATTGGTCTAGCCGGTGACTGGTCACTTTGATCAGTATGGCGTGTCCTCACCATTTCTGAGAGAATGAAATAACGTAAGTTCAGATTTCAAGAATCAATAGATCAACACGAAAGAGTTCAAGAAAGATAGAAATATATCATAATAGTTCGGCGGTCTCTCAAAGATAAGTACAGACGTCTCCATACCGGTCCGCAAGACTCCACTAAACCTGCTCATGACCGTTGAGTCCTATGTAACCTAGGCTCTAATACCAAACTGTCACGACCCCAAATCCTAAACCGGTCGTGATGGTGCCTATGGTGGAACTAGGCTAGCCAATAACCACATGTTCACAATTTCTTTCAAAATCCCAATCAGAATCCAAACATTTCATAAATATACAGAGTTTACTAAATAAAGTAGGCCAATAAACAGTGCCACCAACCCCAAAACCCGGAGCCAACAAGTCATGCGCATCTAGAAGAATAAGCCAAAATATACTATCATAATACAAACCTCCGAATGAAAGCTAGATACAACAAGAAGAGAAAAACAGAGATGCTGCGGACGTTGAACATCTACCTATATATCCCGCAAATCCGGCTCCCCGCGGAATAAATGGCTAATTCTCATATCTATACCTGAATCTTCACACAGAGGTACAGGGAGTAATGTGAGTACGCCAACTCAGTTGTAATGAAAATAAATCAAGTCTAAGCGGCAAGGAAACACATAAACCCAATGCCATCAAATCACAATATACCCAGCCTTACTTTCCAATAGTATAACATAGATATATGAAATCATCATGCCTTAAAACCAACTTCAGGAAAACTCCTTTGGAGAATGTATATTTTCAACAACTTCAAACCGGAAGATTTAGTATGAAAATGAAACGAATCATATAAAGGCCCCTCGGGCAAAACATATTTCATAAGCTCAGACTGAAAGTAGTAAAATCATAAGTAGCCCCTCGGGACAAAACATGTATCATAATCAGCCCCTCGGGCATGCCTCACAGTCACTCATAATCAGCCCTTTGGGCATACCTCACCATCACTCGTAATCAGTCCCTCAGCACCTCACAGTCACTCATGCCTCCCAATCACTCCTCACTCGGCACTCGGCACTATGGGCGCTCACTGGGGGTGTGTACAGACTCCGGAGGGGCTCCTTCAGCCCAAGCGCTAATATCACTCAGCACCTCACCATCACTCAGAAGAACCACTCAAAAGGCCCCTCGGGCGAATCAATATAACAGGGTACTCAACCCAAAACATCATTTTAAATATCGAAGTGGAGTAAATCAGGATGAGTTTCGAAAACAGTATGCACCATGCAGCTGAGTGAAATAATCAATACATAGTGAGGAATAACAGCAGTGAAAAGCCCCCAAGGGGTCTAAACAGATCGACACGAGGCCCCAAACACGGCTTATAGCCCAAATATTTCACAAATCTTTCGAACATAATTTAACACAAGGTTTTGAGTAAAATATATAACTCATTAGTTGCCGCGGAGAGGACCTAGTCCAATCCAAAAATCTGTACGGGCCACATACTCATCATCCAACATGTGCACCTTTCTAACATCAGTGAGAAAATATGTAGTCCGGGGTTCCATACCCTCAGGACAAGGTTTATAACCATTCCTTACCTCCACAGGGCCACAATACTAGTCTGCTATGCTCTTTCCCCTAAAATTGATTCCCGGTTTCTCCGAATCTAGCCAAAATCAGTTCCATATCATTAATATATACTCAAGGAACACAACCCAATGGAGAATTATCAAATTATACAAGAATCTCGAAATTCAGCCAAACCTGAGCCCCGGGCCCACGTCTTGGAATTCGATAAATTTTGCATCATTAGAAACCTCGTCCTCCCACAATTCTATACATACCAAGAACACTAAAATCGGACCACAATTGCCCACTGAAATTGCAAAAAAAAATTCCCAACTCCTTCCTCCCATTTTCCAAACTTTTTGTACTTTAATTCTTCAAATACATGCCAAATCCGAATCTAAATAGCATAGAAATGATGTTAATAACCCGAGAACATACCTTTCCTGAAGAATCATGAATCCCCTCTCCAATCTGCCTTCAAAGGAGCTCCTCTCGCATGCAAAAATGGTGAAATGAAATAAATTTCACGGATGCCTCTTATACACTATTTGTGCCAGCATTTCCGCACTTGCGGACCCGCACCTGTGGTCACAGGTGCGCACCTGTGGAATCCCACTTAACGGACCAATTCCGCACCTGCGGCCAATCCTCCGGACCTGCGGCTTCGAAGGTCGGCCAAAACTTCGCACCTGCGGAAATTCCCCTACCTAGCCTTTCTCGCACTTGCGCATTGCCCATCACACCTGCGGCTACCCATCCGCAGGTGCGGCCAACACTAAAAATCACACCAGCAGCTACTTCTACAAATTTTCCAAGTTCAAAACACCGCTAACCATATGAAATCAATCTCGAGCCCCTCGAGGGCCCAACCAAACACACCAGCACAACCCATAGCAATATTCAAACTTAGTCGAGCCTTCAAAACACAAAAACCGACACGAAAACACCAAAATTACATCAAATTCAAGCCTATGAACTTTGAAACTTCCAAATTTTGCCGTCTACGCCGAAACCAACAAAACACCTCCGATTGACCTGAAATTTTGCAGACATATCCAAAGTAACATTAGGAACCTGCTCTAACTTTTGGAATTCCATTCCGACCCCGATAGCCTATTTTCCACTGCCGACCGAAAATCGCCAAAAACTAACTTTTGCCAATTTAAGCCTAATTCTACACAGACATCACAAAAATATTCGAAACACACTCCTAAGTCCCAAATCTCCCGATGAAGCTATCCGAGCCATAAAATCTGCATTCCGAGGTCGTTTACTAACTAGTCAACTCTCAGTTGACTTTCTCAACTAGTAGGCTACTTTAAGAGACTAAATGACTCAATTCTTACCATAACCACTCCGGACCCAAACCAACTGATCCAACACAACAAAAAGGCTAGAAATATATAATAAATGCAGAAATGGGGGAAACGGGGTAAATCTCTCGAAACGACCGGCCGGGTCACTACAGACCCGCTCCCATGAGAGTGGGGGAAATAACACTCCTCTCACAGAATGTAAATTGTGAAGCGGTCACATGCAGTCATGCACAATCAACAGTCCACCCCGAATATGTCGGGAAAACAAGTACCTAAGTAAATGACAAATTTCTCTTTCAAAAATCACAAAATAGTATTTAAATCCCTCTTTTTTAAATTCACTAGCCAAGTTTTTATAATGTTTAATAATACAACCTTATCAGAAAATATAATTGTCCGTTGTCACGACCCAAAATCCCTAAGGTCGTGATGGCGCCGGACATCATTGTCTGGCAAGCCAAATTATTAATTATTTGAAATAAATATCCGGTTTTTTACATTTATGAAAAACATTTTCTTTCCCATTATTACATATTAACCAAATAAGAATTTGTTAAGAAAAACAATGATTTAGAGATTACACTTAAGCAAATATGTCCCGACACATCCCAGAACCCGGTGTCACCAATACATGAGAAATTTCTAAGAATTTATACAATCATTAAAAAGCTTGTCCAAAATACAAACTGGACGAGGAATTTTAAAATAAAAATAGATACAGTACGAGGAAGACTCTATCAGTTGCGGATCGCCTCCGGATGGTGCAGCTCGCCTAAGTCTCTGAATCCTCCACAATGCTATGAAAGTACTTGTGCAATAAAATGCACAGCAAGTGTAGCATGAGTACAAAAACAACGTGTACTCAGTAAGTCGCCCACCTAACCTCAGAGAGGTAGTGACGAGAGGTCAAATTAGACGCTTACTAAAGGTTAATTTAGCATATTTAAGTATGACACTAAGCATGATTATCAGGCAATTTATTAAAAATCAGGAATAAATATTTTCAACTCCGTTCACGTTTAACACTTTATATCTTCGTCATATTAATAACAATTTATCAACATGGGTGATTTAATCAAATAACAATAAATCGACGGGAAGTAACAACTTCTTCCAAAATCTTTTTAATAACTTTAACTCTCTGTCATTTCAATTGATAACATAATATTTCAGGCCAGTAATCAGGAAAAACTCATAGCAACTATGCAGTAAATATCATGCGCAAGCAATGCTAAGGGTCCAACAGCGCGGACCAACAATAACAAACTGTGCACTGCCGAAGGGTCGAACGACTCAAATCATAGATGCATCGATCTGCCCCGCTCGCGAATCGATCATGCGAAGCGGTTAAAAATAATAAGGCTAGCCTGCTCGCTAATCATACCGGCGACTCAGGTGCTCATATGAATAAACACAAATATAGGGTCATCCTGCTCGCGAGTCATACATGAGACTCAGGCACCCAAAGTTACACATATCCATATACTAAATTCGTATTTTATCGAGAATGTGGTTTTTCTCAGGAAACTGGTAAAAATCATTCTTAAAGGAACATGAAATATAGTTTTTAAAATCTTTGTTTTGAAACTCATTTGTCAAGTCTAATGATATTCCATAATACAACCCTACCAGGTACACAAATATCCATAGGGAATAAATTCTCTTTCTAGATGATTAACAAGATGAACTCTAGTCTTATTTTAGATATTCAATTACGATTTCGATAATATTAGCAGTTTAAAATTAGAGGCAGGATCACAAGGTACAACACACAAGGCATGCTAGTGGGTCCTAGACTACCCGGACAAGGCATAATAGTAGCTACGCACGGACTCTCGTCACCTCGTGCGTACGTAGCCCTCGAAGATAATTGCATATACTTAACTAATTCACCTAGGGGAAAATTCCCCCTCACAAAGTTAGAAAGGAGACTTGCCTCGCTCCGAGATTCCATAACCGGCCTCCAAGCCCTTCCAATTACTCCAAACATACGCACAACGCCCTAAAACTATTCAAACAACGACAACCCAATGAAAATATACTCTAATATTTGCAACAATTCCAAATTATATAATTTCCGAACCCCGCTTAGGGAAATGACCAAAATTCTCTCAGGCCCACGTGCCCGGAATCCGAAATTTCTCGAAGATATATTCTACCCATAGCCTTACTAACTCAAATATACAATTTACTCAAATATTTATGCTCAATTCGTGGCTAAAAATCCAAATTTTCTATTTTCTAGGTTTCTTGAATATTTCCCAAAATCCTACCAATTTCCATGTCTCATCCATGCATATAATCTTGTATTTAACTTAAAGGCATGAAGGAGTTACTTACCTTGACATTGCATGAAGGAATCCTCCCTTGAAGCTCTCTTAAAATGGCTTAAGCCATGAAGAAATGAGGACAAAAGAACCCACATCCTTGTTTTAAAACATTGTGCACAGGACGATTTCCGCACCTGCTGTCCTACCTCCGCACCTGCGGCTTCCTCAACTCCAGCCCAAAATCGCACATGCGCCCCATTGTCCGTACCTGCGGCTTCACAGGTGCAGAAACTCCATCGCACCTGCGATCCCAGCCAAGCCTGCCCACTCTCGCACCTACGGCGCCAAAGCCGTACTTGCCAAAGCCGCTCAACGACGCGTTAGAGCCCAAAACGACCGGTCGGGTCGTTACATTCTCCCCCACTTCAACCGACGTTCGTCCTCGAACGTGAAGAACTGCTCTAGAGTTATCTGAAATCACTATTTAACCTTTCAAGCACTTGCCCGTGCTACAACAACCCAGTTGAGTACATTAGCTTAATCAAATCTGAAGATTCTTCTTTTATCCATATAATAATCTCAGAACCTAGTTCCAACACTTGAAATTTTCTCTGCCAGGCCTAGTTCCAATATATAAACACTACATCGACTGCTACACAACATTCTAGAACATGACTGCATACCTTTGCTGAATTACCACCATGTACCGCATAACACATCATCTGACTACAATGACACTCCTTGAACCTTAATAGCTAAACTTTCACAAATCTAGTGCTCCTGATGCACCTCATAACAAATATACAGATATTCTACCATAATACTGACGATACAACCAAAACGGAGGAAATGTGTAGAAATTCATACCCAACTGCAGAGTTAACAAATCCTTGAATACCTCATCTTTACTAGAATCATCACTTCATTATGAACCTGAATAATGGTATTTGTTCTTTAGTATACACTTCACATAACCTTATCGCAGTGATCCCTGATTCGATAGTCCCGTCTCACCTAGTATGAACTGCTCAGACAACAAATCACTCCAAACATGGCCAACAGCCTCACATGATACCACATCGCGCCAATAGACCATAACCCGAACATGATAATAAGAAACGACTCAGCAAGGAACTATTCAACTCACGCAACTAATATGAATTCTTACTAGAAAATAGGAAGTAAAAAACAAGAAAAAAAATATAGTAACCTTACTCATCATCACTCTGTTGCGGCGTGCAACCCGATCTGAATAACAGACCTGTGGCAACGTGCCACCCGATCCACACATAAGACTTACATAAGAAGATATATATACAGAGCTGGTTTTCTCACTATTACAAAATACTGAATATCGAGCATGTCACGACCCATAATCCAACACAGGTCGTGATGGCACCTAAAAATAGAGTCAAGCAAGCCAACAGTTGTTTACTAGTAAGGTTATCCTTATTTAACATACCAACCCCACACTTACCAAATTTTAAACTTTGATCATTTAAATAAAAGAGGAAACATTAACCAATTTAAAAAAATGCAGCCGAAATGATCGTGATCCAATTGGTACTATCCCAAAATAAGCCTACAATGTTCATGTCAGGAACTAGTGTCACAAGTCAATAGGAAATCTAGTGGAATATACAAAAGATGATACAAGTTGTACTGCTGTCTGAAAGGATGTAGATAGAAATAAACAAAAGATAACTCCATAGCGCAGCTGAGAATCGCCAAAGGGAGGCAGCTCGCCATGGAGTCAGGTTCAGAACATATATATCAAGCTCCGGTCGGATAACCAGATGCACCAGTCTCAAAACCTGTACAATTAAGTACAAAAGCATAGTATGAGTACATAAACAGATATGTAACCAGTGAGTATCCCGCCTAACCTCGAAGAAGTAGTGACGAGAGGTCGACGTGATACTTACCAGGGTCAGACAATGTGGAATGAGTGCAGGGTAACCAATAGTAGCAGTAATGAACAGTAATAAGGAAATGAGCATCAAATAACCATCACTAGTACCCTCGCGACATCTTTTTTTTCCATGGCATACAAGCTATTTAACTTTTTTTTTTCTTTTAATGATATCAACAGTTGCAATTACAGGGCCTCTCACAAATTACCAAAACATATAACAGGCTATGAGCGTGCGGTCATTACAACGTGAAAAGTAAATGTGCACTGTCGAGGGTCGAACGGTCCGAACCATATATGCATCTATCTACCCCGCTCGCGAATCGAACGCGCGACACGGTTAATATAATACCAAGACCACCCCCGATCGCCAATCATACCTGCGACTCGGGTTAATATAATATTTGGGCTACCCTACTCGCTATTCATCCGTGCGACTTGGGTTCCCATATAAATTTATGATTAGCAGGAGATATCCAGATAATTTAGCAGGGAACATACTAATAGTGTGAGAGTTTTAGAGATATCAACTTCAAACATAACCCCTTAGGCCTTCACATGTGAGATTCGAGGACATTACTGTCAGGACCCAAATCGATGGACCGCGACGGGCACCCGATACCTTACTCGACCGAGTATCGACGTAACGTATATTTCTTATTACATTATCATATACACAAGACATACGGGCATAATAGGCCAACATAATCATTTACAAACTCAAAACATGGGCCGACAAGGTCGTACAATCTTTCACGTATACGACATATGTCTACAAACCTCTAAGAGTAGATAAATGTCATAAAGGTCGGGATAGAGTCCCGCCATACAAAAAAATACCCTTCTAAATCATACTAACCAAACAAGCGACTACGAAGCAAATGGAGCGCACCAAAACCTTCCACTGAACTGATAGCCTACTTGGAGGGCTCTCGACCTATCTATTGGGACCTGCGGGCATGAAACGCAGCGTCCCCAAGAAAAAGGGACGTCAGTACAAATAATGTACCGAGTATGTAAGGCACATAAATAAATACATAAGAGACATGAAAGATATATAGAGTACATGACTCAACCTGTAACTCTGAATAACTCTGTAATAATAAATTAGGTTTAGCATCATGCATATGCGTATGAATTTCATGTCATGCATAGGTATATGTTTCATAACATAATCATCCTCTGAGGGCATCCCATTATATCATATCGGCCACTGTGGGCAAAATCATCATTATATACCAGCTGATCAGTCTGTGGTGCGTATATAACGCCATAACCTTTCCCATATCCCATATACATATATATACATACATATATACGCGTATATAATGCTGTTTATATATACATACATGTATACGCGTATATAACACCGTTTGAATCATATTCCAGCCACTGTGGGCATCATCATCATCATATACCTGCTGACCAGGTGGTGGTGCGTATATAACGCTGTAACCTTTTCCCATATCCCATATACGTATGTTTACATATATACGCATATATAACGCCATCTTGTCATGGGTCAATGCACATATATAAATGAGTGAAATACATGAAAATACATAATAATCTCGATATCCCTTTCGGATAAACCTTTCCAACTACGTATTATTCTAAGACCCATGAATATAAAATAATAATAATTCTCATGGGGAATCAAGAATATAGACACCCCTACTATTTCTATGAATAGAGTAATTTATAGAAACTGTGTATTTTCTCGTTTCTTTAGTATAATTTGGACCATGCCAAAAGAAAGAAGGGATAGCCTTAACATACCTGGGGTAGGAAAAACTCTGTATAATATTCTTGCTATAGATTGCACCGTACTCTTTTAGAACCTCAAAATTGTACATTGCTACGATTGTGAAAATTCCCGTTGGAATTGTTTTGGTGCAAGATTTTCGTTAGAAGCTTTTTTTTGTTTTTTTGGATTGCGTTTAATTTCTGTTCTTAATGAACTTTCAACTATGAAGAAAGATACATAATTCTGAAGAACATTTTTGATCTTTTGTCCAAAGTTGAAATGATCCCAAGACTTGTAATATAAGTCTTATGTGTTAAAGTCATATTTCCTTAGGTAGCCACCTAAGCTCTTTTGACTACTTAGTCATATTTATTGCTAGTGGCTTACTGCCACATTTTGGTTTGGAGGATTTTGTCTTATCTAATGTTTTATTAAATAATTACGTAATATCCTGTTACCCGATAATCAACCAATTACCCGCGTAATTAGGAATTGTCTCAAATTATTTAAAATTCTATTTATTTTTAATACACTTTATACACCCTACAATCATGGTCATAAGGTACCTTATAAGGTACTAGTCCATAAATATCGGGTATTAATGCTTGGCCCGAATTTTATCCCAACATGCCAAACTTGGACGAAAATTCATTTTCTTTGACTTGCTTCCTCTTTCACCTTCACGAATTTACTCATATCTGTGAAATAGCATAATCCTTATAACCTCCAAATAATCCTTTACTTGGACTGATGTCAATTACCTTACGACAAATTCAACGTTCAATATTACAGGGTAAAACATCGTCGTAACTTAATACTGTGAAGTGTAATATCATCGTAATATTGTGAGGTGTAACAATTAGGCTACTTAATCCATATACAAGATCACATATACAACACATAGAGCATGCTTGTAAGTACAAAACTACCCAACAAGGCATAATAATAGCTGCGCACGGACTCTCGTCACTTCGTGCGTATGCAACCCCCGCAAATAAGGACAAAACTACCATTTATAATAACCTATGGGGACAGTTCCCTCTTACAAGGTTATAAAGAAGACTAACCTTGTGTCGAATTCACTCCCCGGAGCAAGAACGCGCCCGAAACTCCAAACTCTACACTCGAAACTAGCCAAAAGTTATACAAATTCATTAATTCATGCTCAAAGCATGGAAATTCTCCTACTCAATTAGTAAATTCATCTTTCTTGAAGAAATTTTAAAATCCGACCCTGGACCCGCATGCTCGGATTCTAATAATTCTCGAAGTAAACACTCACCCATAGCCTAAGGATCACTAATATATGATTATCACTCGATTTCATAGCTAATTGACAGGTAAATTCTTAAATTATCGATGGCCCTAGGTCACTACCCAATTCTTGATTTTCACTAATTTAGGTTGTTAATTTAGCTTATAATCCATGCATGAAGCTAGTATTAGAGTAGATTTTACTTACCTTAAATGAACAGGTCCTTTGCCCCTCAACAATGGTGGAAATTGCCCCAAGGAAGAAGAAGAAGAAGATGAGAAAAATGTGTTAAGACCCGTGTATAAAAATACACTGTCTGGACAGCGTTCTCGCACATGCGGCTCGAGGACCGCAAATGCAGTCTCGCACCTGCGGAAATGGACTAGGGATCCTAGGCCCTCACCTACGGAGTGGAGACCGCACCTGCGGAACTTTGTCCCCACCTGCGAGGATTTGTCAGACCACTAGGGGTCGCACCTGCGATGCTTGGGACTACAGGAGCGGTCCCGCACCCGCGGTTACACCAGAACAGGTGCACCAACAGATATTTTAGCTGGTTTTTGGCTCCGTTAGGTGCCCGAGAGGCACCTGGGCCCACCCGAGCCCTCATCCAAATATACCAACAAGTCCCAAATCTTAATACGGACTCGCTCGAGCCTTCGGAACACCCTAAACAACGCTAAAACATAAAATCACACCTCCAAACCCCAAGAACCAAACTTAGGAACTTTAAGTGTTCTGGACTTTGCTAACAACGTGCCGAACCGACTTATACAACTCGGAATGACACCAAATTTTGCAGGAAAGATAATTAACATAACGGAACTATTCTCGGTCTCGGAATTCCGTTCGGACCTTGATAACACAAAACCACGTCCCAAACCAAAATAGGAACTTAAGGAACTTCTTATTTCAATATTGGGCGCCGAAATGCCCCCGGGTCATCAGAAACCCATTCCTAACATACGTCTAAGTCCAAAATCATCACACGAAGCTACAGGAATCGACGAAACTCGATTTTGAGGTCGTTTATCAAAACTGTTGACCGAAGTCAAACTTGGCCTTAAAGGCCAACCTTAAGGAACCAATTGTTCCTATAGCACTCTAAATACCTCTGAATCTCGGACCACCAGTCCCCGCAAGTCCTAAATCATAATAATCCACTATGGGAAGTTTAATTTAGTGGAACGGGGTCCAATAACATAAAACGACCGGTCGGTTTCATTCTCCACCTCTTAAACAATCGTTCGTCCTCGAACGGGTCTAGAATCATACCTGAAGTGCTGAATAAGTGTGGATATCTTCTCTGCATGTCCTTCTCAGACTCCCACGTCACCTCCTCAACTGGTTGGCCTTTCCACTGGACCTTTACGGCCGATACACTCTTGGACCTCAACAAGAGGTCCTGCCTATCAATAATAGCAACTGGCTCCTCCTCGTAGCCCAACCTCTCATCTAATTGAATAGTGCTGAAATAAACCACGTTAGATAAGTCGGCGTGGTACCTCCGGAGCATGGATACATGAAAAACTGGATTAACTCCTGATAAACTGGGAGGCAAGGCCATCTCATAAGCAACCTCCCCAACTCGCCTCAACACCTCGAATGGACCTATAAACCTCAGGCTCAACTTGCCCTTCTTCCTAAACCTCATAATGCCCTTCGTAGGCGAGACTTTCAACAGGACCCTATCTCTCTCCATAAATGATACATCACGCGCCCTCTGATCCGCGTAACTCTTATGTCTGGGTTGTGCCGTACGGAGCCTCTCCTGAATCAACTTCACTTTCTCCAAGGCATCCCTCACCAGGTCGATGCCATATAACTATGCCTCGCCAGGCTCAAACCACCCGATAGGAGAACGGCATGGCCGACTATACAAAGCCTCAAATAGTGCCATCTCAATGCTGGACTGATAACTGTTATTGTAGGCAAACTCGGCCAAAGGAAAGAACTAATACCACTGACCTCCGAAATCAATCACACATGCCCTGAGCATGTCCTCCAAACGCTCCGACTGACCATCGGTCTGAGGGTGAAATGTATTGCTGAGGTTTATCTGGGTACCCATCTCACTATGCAATGTCCTTCAGAAGTGTGAGGTAAAATGAGGACCTCGATTTGATATAATGGATACTGGCACACCATGCAACCGGACTATCTCCCGAATGTAGATCTGGGACAACCTCTCGGAAGTATATGTAGTAGCTACAGGAATGAAATGCAATGATTTGGTCAATCTATCAACAATGACCCAAACCACGTCAACCTTCCGCAAAGTCCGAGGCAACCCAACCACGAAGTCTATAGTGATGTGCTCCCATTTCCACTCATGAATGGGCATCTGCTGAAGTAGGCCTCCTGGCTTCTGGTGCTCAAACTTAACGTGCTGGCAATTAAGACACCTAGTCACATACTCCACAATGTCCTTCTTCATTCGCCTCCACCAGTAATGCTGTTTCAAATCATGATACATCTTCGTAGGACCAGGGTGAACAAAATACCGAGAACTGTGTGCCTTCTCTAGAATCCTCTCTCTCAGGCCATCAACATTAGGAACACATAAGCGGCCCTGAAGTCTCAGAACACCATCCTCACCAATAGTGACCTCCTTGTCCCTACCCTGAACCACTGTCTCCGGAAGCTGTACTAAGCACGGATCATAGATTTTCCGGGCCTTAATCCCCCAATAACGAAGACTGAGCAATCACATGTTCTAAAACTCGACGAGGCTCTGAAAGGTCTAACCTCACTAGACGATTGGCCAAGGACTGAATGTCCAAGGCTAGCAGTCTCTCCTCTGCTGCAATGTAAGCCAAGGTACCCATACTCGTAAGCATCCTGCTCAAAGCATCTGCTACCACATTTGTCTTGCCCGGGTGATAAAGAATGGTGATATCATAATCCTTCAACAACTCAAGCCATTTGCGCTGCCACAAATTAAGATCCTTCTGCTTGAACAAGTGCTGCAAGCTATGGTGGTCAGTATAAACCTCACAGGACACTCCATACAACTAGTGCCTCCAAATCATAAGAGCATGAACAATCGCCGCCAACTCCAAATCGTGCACAAGGTAATTCTTCTCATGAACCTTCAGTTGGCGCGAAGCATAAGCAATAACTCTCCCCTCCTGCATCAATACACACCCCAAGCCAACGCGCGAGGCATCGCAATATACTGTATACATCCCAGAACCAGAAGGCAATACTAGAACTGGTGTTGAGGTCAATACTGACTTGAGCTTTTGAAAGCTCGCCTCACACTCGTTGGACCATCTAAACGGAGCATTCTTCTGATTCAATCTAGTCAATGGAGCTGCAATAGAAGAGAAACCCTCCACAAATCGGCAATAATAGCCTGCTAGGCCCAAAAATCTCCTGATCTCTGTAGCTGAAGTAGGACGCGACCAACTCTGAACTGCCTCGATCTTCTGAGGATCAACCTTAATTCCCTCTCCATATACCACATGCCCCAAAAAGGCCACGGAATCCAACCAGAACTTTCACTTAGAGAACTTAGCATATAACTTATGTTCTCGCAAGGTCTGGAGCACAACTCTCAAATGTTGCTCGTGCTCCCCCAGGCTACATGAGTAAATCAAAATGTCATCAATGAAGACAATGACAAAGGAAAATATATGACCTGAACACCCTACTCATCAAGTCCATAAATGTTGTTGGGGCATTAGTCAAGCCAGAATTCCTCACCATGAACTCATAATGGCCATATCTCGTACGAAAAGAAGTCTTCAGAACATCCGAAGCCCGAATGCTCAACTGATGATACCATGATCGCAAATCAATCTTAGAAACACGAGCACCCTGCAACTGGGCAAACAAATCATCGATGTGTGGCAAGGGATACTTGTTCTTAATGGTAACCTTGTTCAACTAGCGGTAATCAATACACATTCGTATAGACCCATCCTTTTTCTTCACAAATAAAACTGGAGCACCCCACGACGATACACTCGGTCTTATGAACCCCTTAGCTAAAAAATCCGCAAGCTGCTCCTTCAACTCATTTCGAGCCATACCGTACGGAGGAATGGATATAGGCTGGGTGTCTGGAGCTAAATCAATGCAGAAATCAATATCACGATCTGGAGGCATGCTTGGAAGATCCTAAGGAAATACATCGGCGAACTCTCAAACAACTGGCACGGAATCAATCATCGGAGACTCGGCGGTGGTGTCCCGCACATAAGCAAAATAGGCCAGACAACCCTTCTCGACCACATGTCGAGCCTTCAAGAATGAAATATCCCAGCTGGCTGCACTAACTGAGGAACCTCTCCACTCCAGCCTAGGTGACTCTAGCATGGATAAAGTAGTTGTCCTGGCATGGAAATCTAGAACGGCATGATAAGGAGATAGCCAATCCATGCCTAAAATAATCTCAAAATCAACCATGTCGAGCAATAAGAGATTCGCTCGAGTCTCAAATCCGTAGAAAATGACCATACAAGACCGGTAAACCCGGTCTACTACAACAGAATCGCCCAGAGGAATGGACACACGTGTAGGAGAACCCAAGGACTCACGAGGAACATTCAGGAAATAAGAAAATAAGACCAAAACATAGGAATAAGTGGATCCTGGATCAAATAACATTGATGCCTCTCTACCACATACTGTAATAATACATGTGATCATGGAGTCTGAGGCCACTGCATCTGATCTGGCCGAAAAAGCATAGAATCTGGCTGGAGCACCAGAAGACTGAGCCCCGCCAGAATGAACAGGAGCTGGCTGACCTTCCCTTGACTGGCCTCCACCTCTAGGACGAGCCCTGCCGACCTGTCCCCCACCTCTAGGTAGACGAACTGCTGGTGCTAAACACACAGGCTAGTAACCCTGCTGCACTGCCTTGCCTCGAAACCTAGGACAAGACCTCCTGATATGGACGAGATCCTCGCACTCGTGACATCTCACTAGAGGCACGGCCTGCTGCCCTGAAGTAGAACCCTGGATAACTGGGGGACGGTAAGAACCCTCTGGAATAGCACTGAAGTAAGGCCTCACTTGAGCACCACGAGGAGGTGGAGGTGGTGGTGCTGAATATAGGGGGCATGCTGGGCTAACCCCTACAAAACTGACCTCTGCCCCTAGCTTGGGCACCTCTGAAATCCCCGAAATATCTATCTCTCTTATCCGGTTATACCTGCTCCCTGACCCTCAACCGATAACCCTCGATCCTACGATCAATCTCCACTACTAGTTGATAAGGAGTCCCCATCTCCACCTCTCGGGCCATGATGGTCCTGATGCCTGGATGCAACTCTGCTACAAATATCTGCACTTTCTTAGTATCGGTAGGTAGTATCATGAGTGCATGGCGAGACAACTCTGAAGATCAAACTGATACCGCAGCTCTTCCCTCTCAGAGGGTGGAATATATTTGTCTAGAAACATCTGAGTGAACTGCTCCCAAGTGGTAAGAGGAGAACTTGCTAGCCTGCTGAGAATATGGGACTCCCACCATCTGCGAGCTCTGCCCTCTAACTGGAAAGTAGCAAAGTCCACTTCAGGGGACTCCAGTATCCTCATGTTGTGCACTTGGTCCCTACACCTGTCAATGAAATCCTGGGCACCGTCGCCTCGGTCCCCCCCCCCCCCCCCCCCCCCGAAACCGGAGGATGCAATCTATTCCATCTGTCCAATAACTTCTATGAATTGCCGTTCGCAGCTGGTCTGGGCTCAGGTGCAGCTGCTACCGTCTGAACCCCACCCACGGGCAGTGCACCCGGGGTATGATCCGCTGGTGGTGCGACTGGAATAGCTCTGGGATGCCCCCGTCTCCTACCTCGGGTCGGTGCCCTCCCCTGGCCTGAACCAGATATGCGCGTCCTCACCATCTGTTAGAGAATAAAAGAATGAGATTTAGTATACCATCAGTTGCACGATAGATCATGAATAAAGAGATGTTTCCTAACACCCTATAGCCTCCCGAAGATAAATACAGACGTCTCAGTATCGATCGGCGAGACTGTATTAGGTTTGCCCATGACTTGTGAGACCTACGTGAACCTAGTGCTCTGATATCATGTTCTCACGATCAAAAATCCAACACATGTCGTGATGGCGCCCAACACTAGAGTCAGGCAAGCCAATTGTTGTTTACTAGAGAGGTTATCCTTATTTGACATACCAACCCCACACTTACCAAATTTTAAACTTTAATTAGTTAAATAAAAGCGGAAACATTAACCAATTTAAATAAATGCAGCCGAAATGATCGTGATCCAATATATACAGTCCCAAAATAAGCCTACAATGTGCATGCCAGGAACTAGTGTCACAAGTCAATAGGCAATCTAGTGGAATATACAAAAGATGATACAAGATGTACTGTTGTCTGAAAGGATGTAGACAGAAATAAACAAAAGATAACTCCATAGCGCACCTGAGAATCGCCACAGGTAGGCAGCTCACCATGGAGTCAGGTTCAGAATATATATATCAATCTCCGGTCGGATAACCAGATGCACCAGCCTCAAAACCTGTACAATTAAGTACAGAAGCGTAGTATAAGTACATAAACAGATATGAAACCAGTGAGTATACCGCCTAACCTCGAAGAAGTAGTGACGAGAGGTCGACGTGATACTTACTAGGCTCATACAATTTGGAATGAGTACAGGGTAACCAGTAGTAGCAGTAATGAACATTAATAGGGAAATGAACATCAAATAACCATCACTAGTACCCTCACACCATCTTTTTTTCCATGGCATACAAGCTATTTAACCTTTTTTTTCTTTTAATGATATCAACATTTGCAATTATAGGGCCTCTTACAAATTACCAAAACATATAACAGGCTATGAGCTTACGGTCATTACGACGTGAAAAATAAATGTGCAGTGCCGAGGGTCGAACGGCCCGAACCATAGATGCATCTATCTGACCCGCTCGTGAATCGAACGTGTGACACGATTAATATAATACCAAGACCACTCCCGCTCACGAATCATACATGCGAATCAGGTTAATATAACATTAGGGCTACCGCGCTCGTGAATCATCCATGCGACTCGGGTTCCCATATAAATTCATGAATAGCAGGAGATTTCCAGATAATTTAGCAGGGAACATACTAACAGTGTTAGAATTTTAGAGATATCAACTTTAACATAACCCCTTAGGCCTTCACATGTGAGATTCGAGGACATTAGGCTACTTAATCCATATACAAGATCACAAATACAACACATAGAGCATGTTTGTGAGTCCTAAACTTCCCGACAAGGCATAATAGTAGCTGCGCACGGACTCTCGTCACTTCGTGCGTACGCAGCCCCTGCAAATAAGGACAAATCCACCATTTATAATCACCTATGGGGAAAATTCCCTCTTACAAGGTTAGAAAGGAGACTCAACTCGTGTTGAATTCACTCCCCGGACCAAGAACGCGCCCGAAACTTTGAACTATACACCAGAGGACTCGAAACTAGCCAAAAGTTATACAAATTCATTAATTCATGATCAAAGTATGGAAATTCTCCTACTCATTTAGTAAATTCACCATTCTTGAAGAAATTCTAAAATCCGATCCCGGGCCCGCCTGCTCGGATTTCAATAATTCTCGAAAGAAACACTCACCCATAGCCTAAGGATCACTAATATACGATTTTCACTCGATTTCATAGCTAATTGATGGGTAAATTCTCAAATTATCGAAGGCCCTAGGTCACTACCCAATTCTTGATTTTTCACTAATTTAGGTAGTTAATTTAGCTTATAATCCATGCATGAAGCTAGTGTTGGTGTAGATTACCTTAAATGACCAGGTCGTTTGCCTCTCAACAATGGTGGAAATAGTCCCAAGGAAGAAGAAGAAGATGAGAAAAATGTGTTAAGACCCGTGTATAAAAACACACTGTCTGGACAGTGTTCTCTCACCTGCGGCTCGAGGACCGCACATGCGGTCTCGCACCTGTGGAGCAAAGGCTCGGACCTGCGGAAATGGATTGGGGAGCCTGGGCCCGCACCTGCGGAGTGGAGACCGCACCTGCGGCTCCGCTCCTGCGGAACTTTGTCTGCACCTACGAGGATTTTTCAGACCACTAGAAGTCACACCTGCGATGCTTAGGAGCGGAGGAGCAGTCCCGCACCTACGACTAGGCAGCCGCACCTGCGCTCACACCAGAACAGGTGCACCAATAGCTATTTGAGCTGGTTTTTGGCCCCGTTAGGTGCCCGAGAGACACCTGGGCCCACCCGAGCCCTCGTCCAAATATACCAACAAGTCCCAAATCATAATACGGACTCATTCGAGCCTTCAGAACACCCAAAACAATGCTAAAACTTAAAATCACACCTCCAAACCCCAAGAACCAAACTTAGGAACTTTAAGTTTTCTAGACTTCGCTAACAACGGGCTGAACCGACATATACAACTCGGAATGACTCCAAATTTTTCAGGCAATTCATAATTAACATAACGGTAATATTCCCAGTCTCGGAATTCCGTTCGGACCTCGATAACAAAAAAATACGTCCCAAACCAAAATAGGAACTTAAGGAACTTCTTATTTCAATATTGGGCGCCGAAATGCCCCTAGGTCATCAGAAACCCATTCCAAACATACGCCCAGGTCTAAAATCATCACATGAAGCTATCGGAACCGCCGAAACTCGATTCCGAGGTCATTTACCTAAATTGTTGACCGAAGTCAAACTTGATCTTAAAGGCCAACCTTAAGGAACCAATTGTTCCTATAGCACTCTAAACACCTGTGAATCTCGGACCACCAGTCCCCGCAAGTCCTAAATCATAATAAGCCACTATGGGAAGTTTAATTTAGGGGAACGGGGTCCGATAACGCAAAACGACCAGTCAGGTCGTTACAAATCACAAGCACGCTAAGCGCATAATATCATCCTGGGGAAACTGATAAAGCCGAAGGCTACAAAACACAAGCACAACTGAGGTGCGATATATATATATATACTCTGGATATCAAGAGCTATACTGCTCACACTACATCCCCACTACGCGGGACCTCAACACATAGGAAATTACAAAGCCGTTTCACAACTCACAGGGCACAATCATAATAACACATGAATTTGAAGAAGACGGAACAACACCCGCTGTTCTAAGACCTTTCCATGAAAAGTGCTCTACTGAAATGAAAATGCCTGGCTCATACGCAGCCAAAAATCATATTTAAATCCATCCACAAACATCGAGCCACCTTGCTCGCACCAAACTATGGTAATAGCTCAACCTGGGTCCACATTAACCCACTTTCTCTCATAATACGCAAGAACAACCGTCAAAGTTGGGACAACACCCCACAATCCACAACTAAATGAACTGAACGCCTCTCAGGCATAACCTCTCGAATGCATAACATTGCACTTCTTTATACTCAGTCCAAATTTTCAATCCATCAAGTGACTACATGTCACACTTACACAATATTTTTGTGGTCACGCTCCCACGACCTTCCACGAGGTAACAAGTCTGCACATCAATCACTGGCCATACTACGCTGTAAGACAAATCAAGAACCCATAACCAGTGTACAGAGCCTCTTCCACCGAATATCAATCTCAAGCGACATTGAAGATAACACCAGCTTACTCTGAACTTTCGAATCTCTTTTTCTTGCTCTTCCGAGCTCATGACATCCTTATTAACACTGAAACAAAAATCTCGATTCTTACTCCTAGTTACATACTGCTTACCGCACCTAACATGCCAATATGAGGTAACACAAGAATTCCACCATCACTTCTGAACCACCAAGAGGGTGAACACTTCATCACATAGAAACCTTTTACTTAACTCAATTCAATAGAACCATCACAACACACGAGTGAATTCCCACAATCACCCAACATGCAACTCCTTAAGTAGTAGTCTATTCCACCATAAACCTTCCCGGATCTGCCTACACCTGACAGGCCATAGCACTCAAGTGATCCCACATGAAATTCATTACGGCGGCTGACAAGCCTCGCACACACCGGTAAAAACCACCTCCATAACTTAATCACATCAAAGGAACTGATCACTGCCGCAAACGTGTCGTTTCAACCATGGCTAATAAATCTATTTGCTTTTAATCATCTTCAATTGCCTCAGGAATAATAGCAACTTCCTTCAACTCATAGCAAACTCAACCCTCACTCATCTCGAGTGGCCTTGATTCACGAGACTATGCTGCCTAAATCCTGCAACCCATCTCATACCCTTCTGATAATCTTTCTTCAATCCGGAGTTTATTTCTCTCACCCTTCCAATATTATCCTGCATGCTAAAACATATCATAGAACATTCCAACCATCCTCTTTTTTCTCTGAAATTACTCTGCAAAAGCTTGATTCTCGATCATAATGCTGCCTGAGACCCTTAAATGCCCCATTCTTGACTGTTGAACTCATTAAGATCGCTATTGAGAGTCACCCACTCAGACGGACCCCGAATGCAATAACCTCCAAGGATCTTCTAGCACATGAACACCCCTTCCAAGGAACGCGACCAAGTCACTATCCTTACAACTCGCCCATGCCTTAAGCATAAATTCTGAATCCTTCAAAGCCTAACCCTGGCTCGACATGGCCAACTTTTGCACACATTCATCAAATCCCACGCACAATCACCAATTTACTCCTTTCCCTTAGCTGAAATAACTTGCCAAAAACGCCGACAATCCGCGACCCTATGCGAAGACAACCTTACAACCCAACTGCAGATGTTGGGACTCCCCCACTTAGCCCGAAGGTACTCCTTGCACCACTCTATACCCTGCTGAGATCCTTTCTCCTTTGATAACACGATCTTTCTCCACCAATCCGTCCAATTCCTCCAAATTCTCTTGTCAGCACTCCTTAAATACTCAAAGCTCTCTAGCATCATTCACACATTCCGCCTTCTACCGAATAGCCACTAGAACCCCTCATCGAGTGCCAACCCCGCCATCGCTAACCTATTCACCGAAGATAACCCACCTGTGGAAATCACCCGCAGACACCTTCCAATGACGCTGAAATGCACGCTTTTTGCTACTTCAATACCCCACCCTACGCCCTACTTCATTTACCAACTTTACTAGTTCGTCCGCTCCTCATGGACATCCATTAAATGCACAACAATATCTTCAAATTCAAAGTTATGCTGTCGCTCCCCCTCTTTGCGACTACTCGACTTCCGCTTCTTACACCTAGCCTCCTAGAGATGGAACCACCGCCTAGGCTCACTTCAGGACAATTCTCTGTAGCTCTCAAACCAGCAGATCACCATGACTTCAAGCTCTCTGAAGATCATCTTTCTCTAGCTGCCTTCATTATCAACACTTATCAATACTCTAAACCCACGCAACCAAAGAACCCATAGCACCGACAAACTTAGCACATTCCATTCGATCAATAACGATGACTACACGTCGCAGGTGCATATCCCATCTCACTTGAAGACACCAAGTCTTACTACTTTATCAACCCCAACCGGACCATTCATAATCCAAATGCCTTTCCCTGCCGGAACAAAAACACCAAAATCTCGAAATCGAATTCTGAGAAGACCTCCCTTCAAACCATTCATCACCCCCAACATACGGGCAAGCATTCTATCATCATATCGACATCACAAGATAACCAATCGCAAGCCTCATCACTACCTGAGCATAGCCCTAAGGCTCCCAGAAAACACAGCTACTGAGCTTAAATAACATATTATTCTCTTGCAGGGCCATAATGACAGCCCTAACCAATTATACATGGAAACATCTCGAATTACATCCCACCATTTCAACTCCTCAAATCCATAATTCATAGCAAGCGCTTTACGACGCGTAAGATTGAGTAGAAATAAACATAGGCGTAAGCCTCAAATGAATCAAATTGCACGATGAGTAAATCATGAAGGGAAGTATCCTAACAGCCCTGTAGCCTCTCGAAGATAAGTACAGACGTCTCTGTACCGATCCTCAAGAATCTACTAGACTTGATCATGACTCGTGAGACCTAGGGAACCTAGTGCTCTAATACCATGTTGTCACGACCCATAATCCCTAAGGTCGTGATGGCGTCGGACATAATTTTCAGGCAAGCCAAATTATTAATTATTTGAAATAAATTTCTGGTTTTTAACATTTATGTAAAAAAAAATCTTTCACATTACTACATATTAACCAAATAAAAATATGTTAAGAAAAACAATGGTTTAGAGATTACACTTAAGCAAATATGACCCGACACATCCCAAAACCTGGTGTCACCAGTACAAGAGCAATATCTAAGAATTTATAAAATCATTACAAAGCTTGTCCGAAATACAAGTTGGACAAGGAATATTTAAGTATGGCACTATGCATATCAGGCAATTTATTAAAAATCAAGAATAAATATTTTCAACTCCGTTCACGTTTAACACTTCATATCTTGGTCATATTAATAAAAATTTATCAACATGGGTGATTTAATCAAATAACAATAAATCGACGGGAAGTAACAACTTCTTCCAACATCTTTTTAATAACTTTAAATCTCTGTCATTTCAATTTATAACTTCATATTTAAGGCCAGTAATCAGGCAAAAATCATAGCAACTACGCAGTAAATATCATGCGCAAGCAATACCGAGGGTCGAACAACGCGGACCAACAAAAATAAATTGTGTACTGCCGAATGGTTGAACGACACAAATCATAGATGCATCTATCTGCCCCGCTCGCGAATCGATCATGCGACGCGGTTAAAAATAATAAGGCTAGCTTGCTCGCGAATCATACCTGCAACTCAGGTGCTCATACGAATACGCACAAATATAGGTTCATCCTACTCGCGAGTCATACATGCGAATCGGGCACCCAAAGTTACACATATCCACATAATAAATCCGTATTTTATCAAGAAGGCGGTTCTTCTCAGGAAATTGGTAAAAATCATTCTTAAAGGAACATGAAATATAGTTTTTAAAACCTTTGTTTTGAAACTCATTTTTCAAGTCTAATGATATTCCATAATACAACCCTACCAGGTATACAAATATCCACACGGAATCAATTCTCTTTCTAGAGGATTAACAAGATGAACTCTAGTCTTCATTTAGATATTTAGTTACGATTTTTGATTATATTAGCGATTTAAAATTAAAGGCAGGATCACAAGGTACAACACACAAGGCATGCTAGTGGGTCCTAGACTATCGGACAAGGCATAATAGTAGCTACGCACGGACTCCCATCACCTCGTGTGTACGTAGCCCCCGAAGATAATAGCATATACTTAATTAATTCACCTAGGGGGACAATTCCTCCTCGCAAAGTTAGAAAGGAGACTTACCTCGCTCTGAGATTTCATAACCGGCCTCCAAGCCCTTCTGATGACTCCAAACGGACGCACAACGCCCCAAAACTATCCAAACAATGAGAACCCAATGAAAATATACTCTAATATTTGCAACAATTCTGAATTATATAATTTCCCAACCCGCTTAGTGAAATGAGCAAAATGCCCTCAGGCCCACATGCCTGGAATCCGAAATTTCTCGAATATACTCTACCCATAGCCTTACTAAGTCAAATATACAATTTACTCAAATATTCATGCTCTATTCGTGGCTAAAAATCCAAATTTTCCATTTTCTAGGTTTCTTCAATATTTCCCAAATTCCTACCAATTTCCATGCCTCATCCATGTATATAATCTTGTATTTAACTTAGAGGCATGAAGTAGTTACTTCAGAAGGCTATAGGGTATTAGGAAACCTCTCTTTGTTCTTATTCTATCGTGCAGTCGATGATTTACTAAATTCGTTCTTCTATTCTCTCACAGATGGTGAGGACGCGTACATCTGATGTTCCAGACCTGGGAAGGGCCGCTACCCCCGCTATCCGAGGCCGCGGCAGAGGTCGGGGGAGGGCACCGGCCCGCCATAGGGGACGAGGGCGTTCTAAAGCTATTCTGATTCCGCCACCAGAGGACCCTGTTATAGAGGAGCAGGACGAGGTGCCTCCAGCAGATCCTGCACCAGTAGACTTCATGACGGCACAAGGCTTCCAAGCAGTCATGGGCCGTATGATGAGATTTATGGACACTATGTCCCAGACAGGTTTATTTCCAGCAGATCCTGCCACTTCTCAGGTGGGAGGGGGAGTCCATACTCCTGCCCAGGTTGTAGGTCAGACAGCAGTATTACATCATACCCCGAGTACACTGCCCGTGGGTGGGGTCCAGTTTGTTGTAGCAGCACCTAAGCCCAGACTAGCTGCAGATGGCGATCTACAGAAGTTATTGGATAGATGGACTCGATTGTACCCTCCAGTATTTAGGGGTGAGAGAGGAGAGTACACCCAGGATTTTGTGGATAGGTGCAAGGACAGACTGCACAACATGAGGATACTAGAGTCCCATGGAGTGGATTTCACTACCTTTCAGTTGGAGGGCAGAGCTCGTAGGTGGTGGCAGTCCTATATTTCAGCAGGCCAGTAGATTCTCCTCCTGTCACTTGGGAGCAGTTCATGCAGATGTTTCTAGATAGGTATATTCCACCTTCTGAGAAGGAAGAGCTGCGGTATCAGTTTGAGCGGCTAGAGCAGGGGCAAATGTCAGTGATAGATTATGAGGCTAGATTTTCAGAGTTGTCTCGCCATGCACTCATGATACTACCGACCGATGCAGAGAGGGTGCAGAATTTTTTGGTTGGGTTTCATCCATGTATTAGGGCCACCATGGCTCGAGAGGTGGAGACGGGTACTCCTTATCAGCTCGTAGTAGAGATTGCTTGCAAGATCGAGGGGTATCGATCGAGGAGCAGGGAGCAACGACAGCAGGACAAGAGGGCTACATTTTCTGGAGATTTCAGAGGTGCCCAAGCTAGGGGCAGGGGTCATCCCAGCATGCCTTTATATTCAGCACATTCACCACCTCCCCGAGGTGTTCCAGCGAGGCCTCATTTCAGCGCTATGCCAGAGCGTTCCTACCGACCTCCAGCCATTCAGAGTTCACCCAGTGGTTATCCCAGTCATCCGAGGTCCTCCGACCCTTACTTCAGTGCTATGCCAGAGGGCTCTCATCGCCATCCGGCCATTCAGGGTTCTTCTTCGGGGCAGCAGACTATGAGACCTGGGAGTTGTTACTGGTGTGGAGAGCCAGGTCATATGAGGAGACAGTGTCCCAGGTTTCGGGGCAAGGCCGTACAGCAGAGTTATCAGCCGATGGGTCCAGCACTAGCAGTTCGGCCACCTAGAAGTGGAGGACAGGCTGGCAAGGGCCGTTCTAGAGGTGGAGGCCAGTCAGGGGAAGGTCAAGAAACTTCTATTTGCTCTGGTTGAGCTCAGTCTTCCGGTTCTCTAGCCAGATTCTATGCCATTCCAGTCAGATCAGATGCAGTGGCCTCAGACGTCATGATCACAGGTATTATTACAGTATGTGGTAGAGAGGCATCAGTGTTATTTGATCCAGGATCCACTTATTCCTATGTTTTGGTCCTATTTTCTTATTTTCTAGATGTCCCTCGTGAGTCCTTGAGTTCTCCTATTTATGATTCCACTCCCGTGGGCAATTCTGTGGTTGTAGATCGAATTTGTCGGTCCTGTATGATTTCATTTTGTGGGTTCGAGACTCGAGCGAATCTCTTATTGCTCGACATGGTTGATTTCGAGATTATTTTAGGCATGGATTGGCTCTCCTTATCATGTCGTGCGAGATTGCCATGCCAAGACAATTACTTTAGCCATGCCCAAGTTGCCTAGGATGGAGTGGGGGGTTCCACAGTTAATGCAGCCAGCCGGGTTATTTCATTCTTGAAGGCTCGACATATGGTCGAGAAGAGTTGTATGGCCTATTTTGCTTATGTGCGGGACACCACCGCTGAGTCTCCGATGATTGATTCAGTGCCAGTTGTTCGAGAGTTTGCTGATGTATTTCCTTCGGACCTTCCGGGCATGCCTCCGAATCGTGATATTGATTTCTGCATTGATTTAGCTCCAGGTACCCAGCCTATATCTATTTCTCCATACCATATGGCTCCGAAAGAGTTGAAGGAGTTGAAGGAGTTGAAGGAGCAGCTTGAGGAGTTGTTAGCTAAGGGGTTCATCAGACCGAGTGTATCGTCGTGGGGTGCTCTAGTTCTATTCGTGAAGAAAAAGGATGGGTCCATGAGAATGTGTATTGATTATTGCTAGTTGAACAAGGTTACCATTAAGAACAAGTATCCTTTATCGGGCATCGGTGATTTGTTTGACCAGTTGTTGGGTGCTCGTGTGTCTTCTAAGATTGATTTGAGATCGGGGTATCATCAGTTGAGGATTCGGGCTTCAAATGTTCCGAAGACTGCTTTTCGTACGAGATATGGCCATTATGAGTTCCTGGTGATGTCCTTTGGCTTGACTAATGCCCCAGCAGCATTCATGGACTTGATGAATAAGGTGTTCAGGCTGTATATTGATTCCTTTGTCATTGTCTTAATTGATGACATTTTGATTTACTCACATATCCTGGGGGAGCATGAGAAGCATTTGAGAGTTGTGCTCAAGACTTTCGAGAACAGAAGCTATATGCTAAGTTCTCCAAGTGTGAGTTCTGGTTGGACTCCGTGGTATTCTTGGGGCATGTGGTATCCGGAGAGGGTATCAAGGTTGATCCTCAGAAGATCGAGGCAGTTCAGAGTTGGTCACGTCCTACTTCAGCTATAGAGATCAGGAGTTTTTTCGGCCGAGCAGGCTATTATCGCCGATTTGTGGAGGGGTTCTCTTCTATTGCAGCTCCATTGACTAGATTGACTCAGAAGATGCCCCGTTCCGATGGTCTGACAAGTGTGAGGCGAGCTTTCAGAAGCTCACGACAGCATTAACCTCAGCATCAATTCTAGTATTGCCTTCCGGTTCTGGGATGTATACAGTGTATTGTGACGCTTCACACATTGGTTTGGGGTGTGTGTTGATGCAGGAAGGGAGAGTTATTACTTATGCTTCGCGCCAGCTTAAGGTTCATGAGAAGAATTACCTTGTGCACGATTTGGAGTTGGTAGCGATTGTTCATGCTCTTAAGATTTTGAGGCACTACTTGTATGGAGTGTCCTGTGAGGTTTTTACAGACCACCGTAGCTTGCAGCACTTGTTCAAGCAGAAGAATATTAATTTGAGGCAGCGCAGATGGCTTGAGTTGTTTAAGGATTATGATATCACCATTTTTTATCACCTGGGCAAGGCAAATATGGTAGTAGATGCTTTGAGCAGGAAGGCGGAGAGTATGGTAGCTTGGCTTATATTGAAGCAGAAGAGAGACCTCTAGCCTTGGACAGTCAGTCCTTGACCAATCGCCTGGTGAGATTAGATCTTTCAAAGCCCCGTCGAGTTCCTGCACATGTGGTTGCTCAATCTTCGTTATTGGGGGAGATTAATGCTCAGCAGTTTGATGATCCGTGTTTGGCTGAGCTACGAGAGATAGTGGTTCAGGCAGGGCCAAGGAGGTTATTATTGGCGATGATGGTTTTCTGAGACTTCAGGGCTGCTTATGTGTTCCTAAGGTTGATGGCCTGAGGGAGAGGATTCTAGAGGAGGCACATTGTTCCTGGTATTCTATTCATCCTGGTGCTACGAAGATGTATCGTGATTTGAAGCAACATTACTGGTGGAGACGAAGGAAGAAGGACAGTGTGGAGTATGTGGATAGGTGTCTTAATTGCCAGCAGGTTAAGTATGAGCTCCAGAGGCCAGGAGGCCTACTTCAGCATATGCCCATTCCTGAGTGGAAATGGGAGCGCATCACTATGAACTTCGTGGTTGGATTGTCTCGGACCTTGCGAAAGGTTGACGCGGTTTGGGTCATTGTGTATAGATTGACCAAATCGGCACATTTCATTCCAGTAGCTACTACGTATACTTCAGATCGAGGTCCTCAGTTCACCTCGCACTTCTGGAGAGCATCGCATAGTGAGATGGGTACCCAGATAGACCTTAGCACAGCATTTCACCCTCAAACTGATGGTCAGTCGGAGCGTACAGTTCAGATATTGGAGGACATTCTCAGGGCATGTGTGATTGACTTCGGAGGTCAGTGGGACAAGTTCTTGCCTTTGGCCGAGTTTGCTTACAATAATAGTTATCAATCCAGCATCGAGATGGCGCCATTTGAGGCTTTGTATGGTCGGCGATGTCGTTCTCCTATCGGGTTCTTTGAGCCTGGCGAGGCTAAGTTATATGGCACCGACCTAGTGAGGGATGCTTTGGAGAAAGTGAAGTTGGTTCAATAGAGACTCCACACAGCACAGTCCAGACAGAAGAGTTACGCGGATCAGAGGGCGCATGATATATCATTTATGGAGGGAGACAAGGTTCTGCTGAAAGTCTCGCCTATGAAGGGTATTATGAGGTTTGGGAAGAAGGTCAAGCTAAGCCCGAGGTTTATAGGTCCCTTCGAGGTGTTGAAGCGAGTTGGGGAGGTTGCTTATGAGCTGGCCTTACCTCCTAGTTTATCAGGAGTTCATCCAGTTTTTCATATATCCACACTCCAGAGGTACCACGCCGACATCTATCACGTGGTTGATTTCAGCACTATTCAGTTGGATAAGAGGTTGGGCTACGAGGAGGAACCAGTTTCTATTATTGATAGACAGGACTGCCAGTTGAGGTCCAAGAGAGTTTCTGCCGTAAAGGTCTAGTGGAAGGGCCAACCGGTTAAGGAGGCGACCTAGGAGTCTGAGGAGGACATGTGGAGTAGATAGCCACACTTATTCAGCACTTCAGGTATGGTTATAGACCCGTTCGAGGATGAACGTTTGTTTAACAGGTGGAGAATGTAACGACCCAACCGGTCGTTTTGTGTTATCGGACCTCGTTCCCCTAAATGAAACTTCCCATAGAGTGCTATAGGAATACTTGCTTCCTTAAGATTGGCCTTTAAGGCCAAGTTTGTCTTCGGTCAACATTTTGGGTAAACGACCTCGGAATCAAGTTTCATCGATTCCGGTAGCTTCGTATGATGATTTTGGATTTGGGCGTATGTTCGGAATGGGTTTTGGATGACCAGGGAGCGTTTCGGCGCCCAATATTAAAATAAGAGTTCCTTAAGTTCCTATTTGTGGTTTGGGACGTATTTTTGAGTTATCGAGGTCCGAACTGAATTCTGAGACCGGGAATAGTTTCGTTATGTAATTTATGACTTTCTTGAAACATTTGGGGTCATTCCGAGGAGTATATGTCGGTTTGGTGCATTGTTAGGGAAGTCTAGAAAACTTAAAGTTCCTAAGTTTGGTTTTAGGGGTTTTGAGGTGTGATTTCGAGTGTTAGCGTTGTTTTGGGTGTTCCAAAGGCTCGAGCAAGTCTGTGTCATGATTTTTGACTTATTGATATATTTGGACGGGGGCTCGGGTGGGCCTAGGTGCCTCCCGGACACCACACGAGGCCAAAAACCAGCTGAAATAGCTGCTAGTGCATCTGTTCTCGCGTTGACCGCAGATGCGGTTGCCCAGTCGCAGGTGCGGGACCGCTCCTGCGATCCCAGCCTCGTAGGTGCGTCCCCTAGCAGACATGTCATTTCTCCCAGGTGCGGAAAAAGTTCCGCAGGAGCGGAGCCGCAGGTGCGGGCGTAGGCTCCCTCGTCCATTTCCGCATGTGCGAGCCTCTGCTCGCAGGTGCGGTCCTCGAGCCGCAGGTACGGAAACACTGTCAGACAGTGTGTTTCTTAAATACGGGATTCTTCATTTTTTATTCACTTCTTCCTCCATTAGAACACCTTGGGGCTTGAGAAAAGGTCTTAACGACTCAACCACTGAAAGGTAAGTAAATTCTATCTTATAGTGGTTAATGCATTCATTCTTAGTAGGATTTAACTACTTAATTAGTGGAAAATTTAGGAATTTGGGTAGTAATCTAGGGCCTTCGAGAATTTAGAAAATTACCAGTGAATTAGCTGTAAAATCAAGTAAAAATCATGTATTAATGATCCTTAGGCTATGGGTGAGTGTTTCCTTCGAGAATTTTTGGAATAAGAGCATGAGGGCCCGGGGTTTGATTTTGGTATATCTTCAAGAATGGTGAATTTCGCTAACTAATCGGAGAATTTCATGCTTTGAATATAAATTGATATATTTGTATACTATTTGGCTAGTTTCGAGTCCGTGGGTGTCGAGTTCGGAGTTTCATGCGCATTATTGACCCATGGAGTAGGTGCGACGCGAGGTGAGTCTCCTTTCTAACCTTGTAAGGGGGAACTATCCCCCTAGTGATTTAAATGCTTTATGTGATAATTGTGGGGGCTACGTGCGTACAAAGTGACGAGAGTCCGTATGTAGCAGCTATTACTATTATGTCCGGGTAGTTAGGCCCACATCATGCCTTGTGTTTTTACTTGATATTAACTATATGCTTAATCAATTAAATGTTACATGTTGCTTACTTCCCTGAGGTCAAGCAAATTTGAGAAACTTGTAAGGAATTGTTCACTGAAAATTAATCTAAAAAGGAATAATGTGTATGCATGTGACCGCTTCGCAATTTACATTCCGCGAGTGGAGTGTGATTTTCCCCCACTCTTATGGGAACGGGCCGTACGCCACGGCGGATTGAGAGATGCACTTTTGGTACGGGCCGTTCGATCCTCGGCAGTGCATAGAGAGGATTGGGAGATGCACTTTTGGACGGGCCGTTCGATCCTCGGAAGTCGAACGGTCGTTCGATCCTCGATGCACATTCTGTTAAATTATATTGTTGGACCTTGGTGAGTTCTCGTCGACCTCCCGTCACTACCTCTTCGAGGTTAGGCGGGATACTCACTGGGTACATATATATTTATGTACTCATGCTACGTTTCTATACTTAATTGTACAGGTTCTGAGGCTGGTGCATCTGGTTGTCGGACCGGTGCTTGACTTTATATTAGACGGACCTGACTTCACGGTGAGCTGCTTTTCCTGGCGATCTCCGGCAGCACCATGGGGTTTTCTTTTGCTTATTTCCCGTCTATTTCCTTCAGAGAGCGGGAATGTATATTATATCTTTTGTATATTCTGTTAGTATGCCCGTAGGACTTGTAACACTAGTTCCTGGAACACATGTGATAGTTGTTATGGATTTCGTCTTTGTACATATATTGGCTCACGCCTCTTCATGACTGTTTTTGATTAAAACTGGCTATTTATCCTTGTCGAATCATGTTTTAAGTTTCAAAAACTGAGTAGATTTTAGAGTGTTTAATTTAATAAGAATGAACCTTTAGTAAATTTGAGATTCGGCTTGCCTGACCCCGCTGTTCGGCGCCATCAGGACCTAATTTTAAAAACTGAGTATATTTTAAAGTGTTTAATTTAATAAGAATGAACCTTTAGTAAATTTGAGATTCGGCTTGCCTGACCCCGCTGTTCGGCGCCATCAGGACCTAATTTTAAAAACTGAGTATATTTTAAAGTGTTTAATTTAATAAGAATGAACCTTTAGTAAATTTGAGATTCGGCTTGCCTGACCCCGCTGTTCGGCGCCATCAGGACCTAATTTTAAAAACTGAGTATATTTTAAAGTGTTTAATTTAATAAGAATGAACCTTTAGTAAATTTGAGATTCGGCTTGCCTGACCCCGCTGTTGGGCGCCATCAGGACCTAAGTTAGGATTTTTGGTCGTGACAACCGAAATCTCGAAATCACACTCTAAGAAGACCTCCCTTCAAACCATTTATCACCCCCAACATACGGGAAAGCATTCTATCATCATAACAACATCGCGCGATAACCAATCGCAAGCATCATCACTACCTGAGCATAGCCTTAAGGCTCTCAGAAACAGAGCTACTGAGCTGAAACAACATATTATTCTTTTGCAGGGCCATAACAACAACCCCAACCAATTACACATGGAAACATCTCGAATTACATCTGTAGCACCATTTCAATTCCTCAAATTCCTGATTCATATAAAGCATTTTGCGACGCGTAAGATTGAGTGGGAATAAACATAGGCATAAGCCTCAAAGGAATCAAATCGCAAGATGAGGAATCAAGAAGGGAAGTACTCCTAACAGCCCTATAGCCTCTCGAAGATAAGTACAGACGTCTCCGTACCGATCCGCAAGGCTCTACTAGACTTGTTCATGACTCATGAGACCTACAGGAACCTAGCGCTCTGATACCATGTTGTCACGACCCAAAACCTACTAGGGTGATGGTGCCGGACACCACCGTCAAGCAAGCCAATTACTAATTAGTTGAAATAAATTCAGGTTTTAACATTTTTTAAACCATTATCTTTGGCTTATTACGAAATAACTAAACAAAATCCATTAAGAAAATACGATGGTTTAAATATTCCATTTTAGCAACTATATCCCAAACACATCGCAGAACCCGGTGTCACAAGTACATGAGCAATCTTTAAGAATTTATACAATCATCACAAAGCTTGTCCGAAATACAAGTTGGACAAGGAATTTAAATGAAAATAAATACAGTATGAGGGAGACTTTGTCAGCTGCGGATCGCCTCCGGATGTGCAGCTCGCCTAAGTCTCCAAACCAGCCATGTCATAAAAATGCACATCAAGTGTAGCATGAGTACAAAAATAACGTGTACTTAGTAAGTCGCCCGCCTAACCTCAGATAGGTAGTGACGAGAGGTCGAATTAGACACTCACTAAGGTCCAACAAATTAATTTTAACAGCATATGATGAACACGGTAGGCATGTAAGGTAGTATAACAGCAATATATACAAGGCACTTAAATCCAAGTAAATACTGGAAGTAAAAAACAGTTACCACTTCCTCAGTTTCCCCCAAATATTTTAAATAAACAATTTCCTCTTTTTTTTTCCCCAAATATCTTATCACTTTAAAAATCCATGAAAAACATTTAACATTATAGCATGCGCATACGTGATCAGGACAACCGGCCTTAGCCGTCATAATAATCAACTATGTGCACTGCCGAGGATCGAACAACCCATACCAAAAGTGCACCTCTCAATAAAATAATCATGTCTATGCACTGCCGAGGGTCGAACGGCCCGAACCATAAGTGCATTTTAAATCCGTCGTGGCGTACAGCCCGCTCCCATGAGAGTGGGGGAAATAACACTCCGCTCGCGGAAAGTAAATTGCGAAGCGGTCACATGCAGTCATGGGCAATCAACAGTCCACCCCGAATACTTCGGTAAAACAAGTACCCAAGTAAATGCCAGATTTCTCTTTTAAAACTCACAAAATAGTATTTAAATACCTTTTTTCTAAATTCACTTGCCAAGTTTTTATAATGTTTAATAATACAACCTTATCCGGAAATACAATTTCCCGCGAAGGAAACCAATTCTTTTTTTAGATGATTAAGAAAATCAACTCTAATCTTCCTTATTCATTCAATTACAAATTTCGATTATATTAGCAGTCTAATATTACTGACAAGATCACAGGTACAACAGTTAAGGCATGCTAGTGGGTCCTAGGCTACCCGGACATGGCATAGTAGTAGCTACGCACGGACTTCCGTCACCTCGTGCATACGTATCCCCCGCAGATAGTAACACATACTTAATTAATTCACCTAGGGGGATAATTCCCCCTTAAAAATTTGGAAAGGAGACTTACCTCGCTCCGAAATTCCATAACCGGCTTTGAAGCCCTTCCAAAGACTCCAACGGATGCACAACGCCCCAAAACTATCCAAATAATGGCAAACCAATGAAAATATATATTTGCAACAATTCCAAATTATATAATTTTCCAACCCCGCTTAGTGAAATGACGAAAATGCCCTCAGGCTCACGTTCCCGGAAATCCAACATTTCCCAAAGATATATTTTACACATAGCTCTACTAGCTCAAATATACAATTTACTCTACATTCCATGCTCAAATTCGTGGTTAAAAATCAAAATTACCATTTCTAGGTTTTCATCAATATTTTCCACAATTTTCATCTATAATTCCATGCAATAACCTTTTATTTAACTTAGAAACATGAAGGAATTACTTACCTTGACATTGATGGTGAATTTCCTCTCTTGAAGCCCTCCTAATATCGCCTAATCCATGAGAAAAATGAGAGAAATGGCCAACAATCTCGGTTTTAAAACATTCTGCCCAGCCTCATTTCCGCACCTGTGATCCTACCTCCGCACCTGCGCTCCCGCAGGTGCGATAAATATCCCGCACCTGCGGCTCCCTGAGATCCAGCCCAAAATCGAACCTATGCCCTATTGTCCATACCTGCGGCCAAAGCCTCGCAGGTTCGGTCGCACAAGACACCAGCAACTTCAGCTTTTCTCAACTTCAAATATTGATCTGTTAACCACCCGGAATCCATCCGAGGCCCTCGGGACCCCGTCCAATTATACCAACCTGTTCCAAAACGTAATTCAGACTTGATATAGTCTCAAATCACATCAAACAACATCGAAACCACGAATCACACCCAAATCCCAACTTTATGAACTTAGAAATTTCCAACTTCTACATCTGATGTCGAAACCTATCAAATCATGTCCAATTGACCTCAAATTTTGCACACAAGTCATATTCAACATTACGGACCTGCTCCAACTTCCGAAATTGCATTCCGACCCCGATATCAAAATTTTCACTTCCGGTCGGATTTCTCCAAAAACCTTCAAATTCATATCTTTAGCCAAATGACTTCAAAATGACCTGCGGACATCCGAATTCACTTACGATCGCGCTCCCAACTCCGGAATCACCATATGAAGCTATTCCTAGACTCAGAATCCCAGACGGACATCGTATCACTGAAATGCACTTTAAGCCAAACTTAGGAAATTTTCTTCTAAATACTGACTTCCACAATATACGTTGAAACGCTCCCGGGTTATCCAAAACTCGATCCGGAAATACGTCCAAGTCTGAAATCATCATACAAACCTGCAGGAACCTTCAAATCCTGATTCGAAGGTCGTTTACTCAAAATTCCAATCTTTGTCCATTTCTCCAACCTAAGGCCTCTGAAATGAGAATTGTCTTTCCAAATCAACTCTAAACTTCCCGAAATTCAGTTCTGACCACGCCTACAAGTCAAAATACCTGAAACAAGGCTGCTCATAGCCCCAAACTACTGAACGACGCGCTAGAGCTCAAAACGATCGGTTGGGTCATTTCAGATTGATTAAAAATGAAAGAATGATTCTTATTAGGAATGCTACTGTATGGTAGTTGTAATGACTCGACCGGTCGTTCAGAGAGTTTAGCCCCGTTTCCCCTATTTATACATTATCATATATTCATTAGTCTGTTTATGTTGTGTTGGGTCAGTTGGTTTGGGTTCGGAGTTGTCATGGTGAGAATTGAGGCATTGAGTCTCTTAAAGTAGCTTAATAGTTGAAAAAGTCAGCTGAGAGTTGACTTATTGGTGAACGACCTCGGAATGCGGATTTTATGGCTCGGATAGCTTCGTTAGGTGATTTGAGACTTAGGAGCGTGTTCAGAATCGAGTTTTGATGTCCGGTATAGGATTAGGCTTGAATTGGCGAAAGTTAGTTTTTGGCGATTTCCGGTCGGCAATGGAAAATAGGCTATCGAGGTCGGAATGGGATTACAGAAGTTGGAACAGGTTCGTAATGTCATTTTTGATATGTGTGCAAAATTTCAGGTCAATTGGAGGTGGTTTGGTTGGTTTCGGCATCGTTGGTGGAATTTAGAAGTTTCAAAGTTCATAGGTTTGAATTTGATGTAATTTTGGTGTTTTCATGTTGTTTTTGGTGTTTCGATGGCTCGAGTAAGTTTGAATAATGCTATGGGGTGTGTTGGTATGTTTGGTTGGGGCCCCGAGGGGCTCGGGATTGATTTCGGATGGTTGTCGGAATTTTGAACTTGGGAAAATTGCAGTAAAATGGTTGTTGGTGTAAAGTTTCTGGTGTGTGGCCGCACCTGCAGATGGGTAGCCGCAGGTGCGAAGGTCCATGCACACCTGGGACCGCAGGTGCGATAAAGGTCCGCAGGTGCGGATTAGCTGTGCAGAACAGTATAAAAGAAAGCCCCCGTGAAATTTTGTTCATTCTACCATTGTTGCATGTTGTTGGAGCTTATTTGAGGGCAATTTGAAGAGAGAATTCGAAGGTCTTCAGTAGAGGTTAGTTCCCGGATTATTAAAGTTGTTTCTATGCTATTTTGTTCGGATTAGTCTTGTAATTTGAAGGATTAAAGCAGAAAAAAAGTTTGGAAAAATATAAGAATTTGGAAATTTCTTTTGGAAATTTTAGTGGGCAATTGTGGTCCGATTTTGATGTGCTTGGTATGTACGGACTCGTGGGAGGATAATGGTTCTTGTGATGTAATTTTTATCGGATTATGAGATGTGGGCCCGGGGCTCGGGTTTGGCTGAATTTCGAGATTTTTGTGTAAATTGATAGTTTTCGATTGGGTTGTGTTCCTTTAGCATATATTGATGATGTTAAACTGGTTTTTGTTAGATTCGGAGCAACCGGGAGCCAATTTGAGGGGCAAGAGCATCGAGGATTAGTGTTGTGGCCCGGTGGTGGTAAGTAATGGTTATAAATCTTGTCTTGAGGGTATGAAACCCCGTACTTCATATTCTCACTGCTTTTAGAATGGCGCATATGTGGGATGACGAGTATGTGGCGCGCACTGATTTTTGGATTCGACTTGGTCCTCTCCGCGAAAACTCTTGAGTTGCGTATTTTACTCTAAATCATATGTTAAATGCTGTTCTAAAGACTATTGCTATATTTGAGCTATAAGCGATGTTTGGGGCCTCGTGCCGACTTGTTTAGACCCCTTGGGGGATTTTTACTGCGATTTCCTCACTGTTAATTGATGATTTCACTCAGTCACATTGTGCTTACTGTTTTCGAAACCCAGCATGATTTACACTACTTTGAGGTTTTAAAATGATGTTTTGGGTCGAGTACCCCATTTTACTGATACGCCCGAGGGGCTTTTGAGAGGTTCTGACTGAGTGAGGCCGAGGGCCTGATTTGCGAGGATATGATACGCCACGAGGTGGCTTGATATTAGCGCTTGGGCTGAAGGAGCCCCTTCGGAGTCTGTACACACCCCCGGTGAGCGCAGGTACCTACTGAGTGCGAGTGCCGAGTGACGAGTGATTGGGAGGCATGAGTGACTGTGAGGTATGCCCGAGGGGCTGATTATGAGTGATTGTGAGGTATATGCCCGAGTGGCTGATTATGAGCGACTGTGAGGCATGCACGAGGGGCTGACTATGATACATGTTTTTGCCCGAGGGGCTACTTATGATTTTACCACTTTCACTCTGAACTTATGAAATATATTTTGCCCGAGGGGCCTTTTTATGATTTTCAGCATTTTTTACACTAAACTTCTTGAAAGTTATGTTAAAATTATTGGCAAGTGTCACACCTCATTTTTCACCGGTGAGGGTAATAAGGGAGTTTTTCCAATTAAACTGATATTATTTGGTTTTGGGGCTTATTATTATTTCAGAGTCGCCACCCAGATTTTGACGATGCTCCGGACACCGTTTTATTTTAAAATCCCAAACCGAGGATATTTTGACTCTGTTTTAAATTCTCTGCGACCAGAAATTCGAGTAAGGAATTATGTTAACCCGGAAGAAGGTGTTAGGCATTCCCGAGTTCCGTGGTTCTAGCACGGTCGCTTAACTATTAATATTTGGCCTAAATTATCTGATTATTCACATATTTTAGCCTATTGTGCATTTTTAGCCTTCTTACTTTTAAACCACTTTTTAATATTTATGGATTTATCTTGAAACAAGTTACGATGGCGTGCACTTGTTTGTTTTTGGACATATTACAACTACGCCACATGAAATGCACCCGCAATTGCAACACGGGATTTTAATATAATTTGAAGTTGAAGACGGGAACATGAATTGCCACATCCGAGTATAGATTATATAGTCATGACTATGATCATTAAGGTTAAAAATGCTTATTTGAAGCAAACTATTATTTAAATTATTTTCAAGATTTGGCCCAAACGGCCATTTATAGACTTTGACCCAATTGTTGCTAAAGTTAAAGCATCATTTTAACGTTCAAATTCATGAACATCCTCGTTCAAAGAATTCAAAAGTTAATCTCCAAAGATATTACTACGTAATAGATAACAATCACTAATGAACTAATTTGTGTACTCAATTTAGCCTCATCAATCATTTAAAATAACACATAAAGAAAACTCAAATATCATCCTATTCGCATCAATTTTTCTCGAATTTATAAATAAAAAATAAAAAACACACTCTGATAATCCCTCAAATTCACATCAAAATCTCATATTTATCAAAGCTAAAAGTTTAAAGCTTACAAAAATATATATGATAGGAAACGCACATTGATTGATTCAGTTTAATTTAGGAAATATCACTTTAAAGTTTAAAGCTTCACATCCATTTAACTCTAAGTAAAGAACAGAGTCCAACAAGTAAATAAACCGACAAACATTACAAGTTCATGATACAACTTATATATTTATATAAGATAATATAATTGCACCAGATCTTGGGAAGGGAAGGTACCTTTTTATTTGAGCTTTTCCAAATTCAAGTTTACAACAAAGTTGTTTAAAGCAAAATGAAATCGACGTAACCACAAGGTTGAAATCCGAAGCCTCGATTGCAACTCGATGGCAGGCAACAAAAATTTAAAAGAGAAAATGATGGCGTGACTCTAAGAGGCTGCATTTGGGAGGCTGTTTCAGCAGCGTTTTCAGGGGAGGACGAGGTTGTTTCGATGGTGTTTCTGGGGTTAATTTATGCCGGTTTCCGGCGAGGTCGCCGGTGATGGAGGTGATCGTTTGGAAGAAAGCATTGCTGGAATATTTGGGGAGAAGTGTGGCTGCTGTGGTTACTGCTTCTAACGGAGGAAGAACAGCTAGGTTGATCTTGTGTGTTTGGTTGAAGATTGTGGCCGGATTTGGACTGGTTTGGGTCGTTTTTGTGCTGCGTCTTTTTGGTCGTTTTAATGGTAGAAACTGGGCTATTTTGAGACTATTTTTATAGGATTTTATGTGCGTTTTTTGCAGCTGATTTTGCTGCTGATTTTTGGTCTTTTTAGCTCAGTTTTCGAGCTGCTCTGAGATCCGTTTTGGGGGTCGTTTTTTTGACGGAGAGAGGGGCTGATTTGGGGTGTTTTGGAGTGCTTTCAATGCTGAAATTTTCTGGATTTTGGCAGGTTATTTTGGGGTGGTTCAAGGCAGATTTTTGAGTTTTAAAAGCTGCTCGTTTTGGTTGTTGTTCGGGGGTGTTGCAGCTGCGTTTTTCAACTGAATTTGGGGCTGGTTTGTTGCGTTTTTGAGCTAGCAATTCCAGCTCTTTTTTTGAACTGTTGTTTGAAGCTTTAGGGGTTTTCATGCTTGTTCATGGCTACTCTTTAGGTTATGAGTATAAGAAAGCTACGAGATGAAACTGTAAAATTGAAATTGAAGAAGATCTTTGCCTTTCCCTATGTTCGCCTTCTATTTTACCCGTTCCTTTTCTTTCTTAGAGTAGGGAATCGGTTGAAGGGTGTGGCTGCTCTCAATTGTCCTCCATCTGACTTATGTGTGTACGCTTATATTGTGCTCCAAATTCTTGGAGAACAAGTAGAGAAAATAGGATAAGAATTTTCAAGTGTGATGTGGGGATAAGGACAAGAGAATATGCTTTTTGTGATGTGGAAATATCTAATTGGCTTTATTATTATTATTATTACTTTGGTCTATTTTCGTTTCGTGATAATAGTTAAATAAAGTCTACTCCTACTAAATAAGTAAATAAAAATCAAGGTAAAATTACTACACTCAATATTTATTTCTTAAAACCTCTCATTTAAAATTAAACTAAACTAAAGTAAAATCCCTTTTTTTTGGAAACTTTTCTTTCTTCGTAAAATAAAGATAAAACTTATATTTAAAAGTGACTCTCCTTTTTTTGTGTGATTTTAATTTTCTTAAATAAAACCTACTAAAAAATGAAATAAAGGTAAAGATATGTAGATTAAACTTAAAAATATTTTACATACCAAAATTGTTGAAAGTCTAAATATGGTAAAAAATTAGGTGCTCACAGCTGCCCCTCTTTCCTTGCGAACATGAAGAGTTCTCATGCAAAGACAAAGAGAGTCGTGTGACTAATGTTTGACCATATTGTTATTCAAAAGAGGAAGAAAATAATTGAGTCCTGGTTTTGGACACCCTAATATCACGGGTTATAAGGGAATCATGTCACGTGTAGTTCAAGAAGTTTTGGAGTGATGGAGTGTGTGGAAAGGATGAGGGACTCCAGTGAGGTTCCGTTCCGTCAAGGTTCCGGTTCGTGGTCCTGTTATTACATCAAAATCAAAAATGAAAAAGACTAACTAAGCCTATCATTTACGAGTTACAAGGTTCCTATCTATAAATCTTCTGAAGCTTGATCTTGAGTCTTGAATGATGCTTCATGCAGACTTTTGACTTGAACCTTGATGCCTTCTAGCTTCAGGTGCTAGTTCATTCTTCTTCAGCTTTTTCGGATCAAGAAGGGACATGCATAGCTTGTGACTTCAAACTGCCTCGAGCAGTCTACATCTTTTCCGCTTCTATACTTTGGGTTTGGCCTTCTCTTTTCTTCCTTTCTTTTATTCTGGACCGAAACTTCTTCTTTTGGCTGTCTCGAATCCATTGTCCTAAAGTATAATCTGTGCAAAAAACAAGCGAACGATTTTTCTGCCCCAGTTTTCACTAGGAAAATCCGTGTTTTATTGTAAAGAAAAATCTATGCTACTTTATTGAAATCAATGAAAAGTCGGAACTGGTTCACCCGGAGTTATTACCGACTAGAGAGTGAATACCTTATATCTCAAAGCAAGATCAACTAGGGGTTGGGAGCCCTATGTTGCAAAATAAAATCAAATAGGGATTGTGTACCCTATGTTGGTAAAGAAATCAACTAGGGAGTGCATACCCTTGATTTGAAAAGAAATCATCAACCAGGGAGTGTATACCCTTGATTAAAACATAAATCATCAATCAGGGAGTCTATATCCTTGATTGGAAAAGAAATCATCAACCAGGGAGTGTATACCCTTGATTGGCATCGACTACGGGAGGGTATACCCTGCGTCGCGAAAATAAATCAACCAGTGAGTGTATACCCTTTATTGGAAAAGAAATCATCAACCAGGGAGTGTATACCCTTGATTGGCATCGACTACGGGAGGGTATACCCTGCGTCGGGAAAATAAATCAACCAGTGAGTGTATACCCTTTATTGGAAAAGAAATCATCAACCAGGGAGTGTATACCCTTGATTGGCATCGACTACGGGAGGGTATACCCTGCGTCGGGAAAATAAATCAACCAGGGAGTGTATACCCTTGATTGGCATCGACTACGGGAGTGTATATCTTGCGTCGGGAAAATAAATCAACCAGGGAGTGTATACCCTTTATTGGAAAAGAAATCATCAACCAGGGAGTGTATGCCCTTGATTGGCATCGACTACGGGAGTATGTACCCTGCGTCGGGAAAAGAAATAAACCAGGGAGTATATACCCTTGATCGGAAAAGAAATCATCAACTAGGGAGTGTATACCCTTGATAGGCATCAACTACGGGAGTGTATACCCTGCGTCGGGAAAAGAAATCAACCAGGGAGTGTATACCCTTGATTGAAAAAGAAATCATCAACCAGGTAGTGTATACCCTTGATTAGCATCGGCTAGGGGAGTGTATACCCTGCGTCAGGAAAAGAAATCAACCAGGGAATGTATACCCTTGATTGAAAAAGAAATCATCAACCACGGAGTGTATACCCTTGATTGGCATCGACTACGGGAGTGTATACCCTGCGTCGGGAAAAGAAATCAACCAGGGAGTGTATACCCATGATTGGAGAAGAAATCATCAACCAGGGAGTGTATACCCTTGATTGGGAAAGAAATCATCAACCAGGGAGTGTATATCCTTGATTGGAAAAGAAATCATTAACCAGGGAGTGTATACCCTTGATCGGAAAAGAAATCATCAAACAGGGAGTGTATACCCTTGATTGGAAAAGAAATCATCAACCAGGGAGTGTATACCCTTGATTGGAATCGACTACGGGAGTGTATACCCTGCGTCGGGAAAAGAAATCAACCAGGGAGTGTATACCCTTGATCGGAAAAGAAATCATCAACTAGGGAGTGTATGCCCTTGATTGGCATCGACTACAAGAGTAAGTACCCTGCGTCGGGATAAGAAATAAACCAGGGAGTGTATACCCTTGATCGGAAAAGAAATCATCAACTAGGGAGTGTATATCCTTGATTGGCATCACCTACGGGAGTATGTACCCTGCGTCGGGAAAAGAAATAAACGAGGGAGTGTATACCCTTGATTGGAAAATAAATCATCAACCAGGGAGTGTATACCCTTGATTGGAAAATAAATCATCAACCAGGGAGTGTATACCCTTTATTGGCATCGACTACGGGAGTGTATACCCTGCGTCGGGAAAATAAAAGTCAGTTAGGGAATGTATACCCTTAATTGGAAAAGAAAAACATCAATTAGCGAATGTATACCCTTAATTAGAAAAACCAAAACATCAGTTAGGGAATGTATACCCCTAACTGGAAAAGAAAAACATCAATTAGGGAATGTATACCCTTAATTGGCAAAGGAAATATCAATTAGGAGATGTATACCCTTAATTGGCATCGACTAGGGAGCGTGCACACCCATGTCGGGAAAAGGTGTAGTTGGGGATTGGAGGCCCCATACTACTTTGAGTTATTTCCAACTTCAATTCTTCTCTCTTTTATTTTTTTCTTTTCTTTATTTCTTCTTCTTTTTTTTTATTATTATATCTTTTTTAATTTATTTTTATGCATGCGGAAAAAAGATTTCTTGGAGGAAATTTCCCTTTCTTTGGAGTCAATGCTGCAAAGCTCCTTCCAGCCCTTGCCCAATTTCTTTTTGTTGCACCTGCTTGTTGCACGGTTGCTTTCAAGTTGCACCTGTTTCATATTTTCAAACAAAGAACAATTCGTTAGTTTGAAATGGTGGTTGGTTTTGCGGCCTTGATTTTCAACTGCTTGATCTCAGTTCTTTTGATGAAGATCTCAATCACTTGCTTGCTTGCTGGGGATTGGGTTTCATCTCTAATTCCGGGGACCTTAGCTTTCCATACTTCACCATGGTGATCGGTCACGTGGGACCCAACATTTTATTTTGCCTTTGTAGGATTTTCACTCGCTTTTTTCTTTTGGATTTCCAGGGTATCGGGGGGGTTTTAGCCCCACAAATTCTGTTGCGACGGTTGGCCGTGTGGGACTTAACCTTTCCAGCTTTATTTCGCCTTTATCGGCCTTTCATTTCTGGTCTTTCCCCTGTCTTTAAATTAAATCACCTGGAGCGCTTCGACTTTTCCGACTTTGCCGAGAGGGTTAGCCACGTGGGAATTAACCTTTCACTCCAATTGCCTTCATAGGAATTTTGATTTGGATCTTCTCCTTTCAAGAATTGTGTTTACATCATCGGCCATTGTGGCCAGTCGGGATCGACTTGATGCCCCTGGTGAGGCTTGGTGCCCCTTGTATATTGGCTCGCGTCAAATGAGAACCCTGTAAATCAGTTTTGCCATCCTTTCTTTGTCTTATTTCGGGAATAGAGTTAGACCGAAAGGGATTGAGAAACAATAAATGACAGAATGGATAATGAGTTTAAATGAAAGGTACCCCTTTCGGGGAAAGGAAGGAAACAATTATCTGAAGTGCATGCGAACTTTAATGAACATGACATGCCTTTTGGATTGGATGCATGATTCGTGTAAACCGACCAACTCTCAGAAGTTCATCACAACTATCACCTCGAGATTGAGAAACCTTGCCCCGGACCGTGTCCATGTCAGTGACCCATTATCCTTTTCGATCATTGGCGCCCTTTGCGGGTTTTCACCTACTAACCTCTCTCATTTCTCTTCTCACCATCACCTTGTAGTGCTCTTCGCAAGTTTTCACTAATCAAGACTCTCTCATTTTTGATTTCTCTGCTTACTATCGTCTTGTAGTGCTCTTTGTGAGTTTTCACTAGCAAGACTCTCTCATTTTTATTTCTCTCATTTGTTTGCACCAGATTCGACACTGTATCCTCCATCTTTAAACATGTTTGCCAATGGATCGGAAGTACTTGAACAGGGTTTTGGTGAAAAAGAATTTGTATTGAATTACAACATTGGAACCTCTCCGGCGAAATTATCGCCAAACATATTATAACATCTGCCCCAGCTTAAACTCTTGGGGAAATGTGAAATTTTATTTTTGTGTGACTGAACACTAGGGAGAGGCTGCCTACGTATCCTTTCGGAATCAAGTCGAACGTAGTTTAGGGAACTTTTTTGTTTTTGCTTTTTATTTTTGTTTTGTTTTCCTCTGTTTTGTTTTCTTTTCTCTTTCTTTTGCTTTCTTTTTTTTTTTTTTTTTCAACTCCTTTTCATTTTTTTTTTCTTTATTTTTTCATTTTCTTTTTCTTTTTCTCTTTTTGTTGCTCTCTTTTCTTTTTTTCTTTTTTTTTTCTTTTTTCAATAACACTTTCGAGTTCCAAAGAGGGTAATCAAACAAGAGTAACCGACTCAAAGATTTTGCAAAAGGGTTAATGATGTTTGGGTAGCGAGAATGAAAGCCGTCGTCACCTCATTCGGAGAACATTTAATATTACACGGAGGATCAAACATAGTACCTTTTGACTGCACCTGCGTTGACAGTTGTTTCAGGGACATTTTCTTTGATGTACCCCAAATACAAACACACTCTTTTTGCAGTACTCTTGTAGTAATGTATGGACCTCTCCAATCTGAACCAATTTTCCTTTGGTTGTTCCGATTCATTGTTTTATCTCCTTGACCTGACTTCATTTGCATTTCTGATCCTTGATTTATTATTTCGAAGTCAGACGGCGCTTTAAGATCTTTTGACTGCACCTGCGTTAACAGTTATTTCGGGGACATTTCTTCTATGTACCCCAAGTACAAACACATTCATTTGGCAGTACTCTTGTTGCAATGCATGGACTTTCCAATCTGGACCAATTTCTTTTTGTTGTTCCGATTCATTTTTTTATTTCCTTAGCCTAACTTCATTCGCATTCTGGTTCTTGATTCATTATTTCGAAGTCTGACAGCGTTTTAGGATATGGGCATGATGTCCGTAGACATATCATATTATTGAAAGCATTTAAACAGAACTGAAAGTAGAGTAAGAAAAGAGACAAGATTAATAAAAGAGACATTCTTGGAAAATGAAATATTAATTCCATTTGATTTTTATTTTTTTTTTATTTTGATGATTTTATTTTATAAAAGATATAAGGGTTTACATCGGAAAGAAAGACAATAAAGTAAAACATCTAGATCACCATCTGGGATAATCCGGACGCAGAATGAATAGCAAGACTGGCTATCAAGACTCCCATTTGATGGGGGAACTTTCAGGCTTGGCGACCGTTTTTTTTTTGGCTTTTCTTCTGTCTCGACAATGGCTGCAATGGCCTTCAGTGCCGGATCAAACTCCTCATCTTTACAAATCATTCAGACTACCGGCCCAGTGTGATCAGACATGGGGTTATTCATCATATTGGGGTCTTCTTCATCCCTAATCACTATTGCGTGGACCACGATGAGATCTTCGACTACTATCTTAAGAGTCCAACAATCTTCAGTGTCATGTCCCACTGCTCCTGAGTGGTATTCACATCTAGCATCAGCCCGGTGCGAGAGGGACTCGGGGTTCGGCTAGTTTGGAGCCACTGGTCGCAACAGACCTAGCCTGATTAGCTTTTGAAACAAACTTGAATACGATTCACCAATAGGGGTGAACTGATTTCTTTTGAAGGGCTCTCTTGGGCGAGGATTGTATTGGGGAACATTTGGTTGGGGATTATATGGAGCTTGGTAAGGATTGGATTTTTTGGGAAGTGTAGCTCAGTTTTGGGTATAATCTTTGCGTCGTGTGTAAGGTTGTGCGTTCATCACCGCATAGGGAGGCGGTGCCACGATATATGTTGCATCATCTTTATAGGGATAATAGTGTTGTGTGACTTTAGGAAGCATATATGATTGGTTGAATTCCCTGTGGGCCTCATTCGAGCTCAAAGTCATTATAGTTCCCTCTTCTATCTCGTTTTTGTTCAAAAAACCCCATGACCCATTTTGAACGGTTTCTGATACATCCTTAAAAGTTGCTTGACTCAAAACTCGACCCGTTTCTAAACCACTTTCGACCATCTCCCCAATTTTGATAGCTTCAGCAAATGGTCTACCCATAGCAGAAATCATGTTCTGGACGTAGTCTGCCTCTTGGGCTTGTAGAAAGACCGTAACCATTTCTGCTTCGTCCATTTGAGGTTTTACCCGGTCGGCTTGCTCGCGCCACTTGACAGCATATTCGTGAAAGCTTTCCACGGTTTTTTTTTTCAAATTGGACAAAGAATTCCTGTCGGGAGCAATGTCCACACTATACTGGAACTGGCGGACAAAGTCTCAAGCCATATCGTCCCACACATGCCAATGAGTAATTTCTTGACTCATATACCATTCAGCAGCGATTCCGGTGAGGCTTTCTCCGTAATAGACCATTAGTAACTCATCTTTTCCACCAGCATCCCTCAGCTGGTTACAATATCGTTTTAAGTGAGCTATCATGTCTTCGTGCCCGTCATATTTTCCAAACTTTGGTGTTTTGAAACCAACCAGCAGGTGAACATGTGGGAACATGCACAAGTCGGAGTGGGAGAGGCTCTTCTAACTACTCAAACCTTGTATGTTCTTTAAGCTTTGCTCTAAGCTCCTCATCTTCCGAGCCATTTCTTCGTGCTCGGGGTTTCTCATTGTTCTTTGCTGGCCCATAAGAGACTCATATTGCGGGTGTTGAGGGTAAGAGTCTGGCTTGGGCACTGTTGGATGTGCCGTGGTGGATATTGGTGGCACAACAAACATTACTGGCGGTGCCCTTGAATCCGGCGCCTAGGGGTGATCCACAGAAGGCATTCTGGGGCCATTATACGGCATTACGGGGTGCCCACATGGGATGAGTGGGTTGGGCACAAGGGTGTTGGAAATCCCATCTGAACCGGGAATCAACTCAAGAAAATCAGGGATTACACTTGGCGGTTCCCTGCCGTTAGACCAGGCGTCCCACATTTCCAACATGCGGCGATGCAACATTCTGTTTTCTTCAGCAGTTGCTGATTCCGGCTGCGGAATAGCCGATGAAGGGCTATCCTCAGGATTGATGATTGGCATATTACCGATGGAGGCCATCTCTACCTTTGGACCTTGTGAAGGATGGGAAACCAGACTACCAACAAAACCAACCACCAAAACCTAGCTAATTTTCACACCAAACAAACCTGTTAGTGTTGAGGCAAATCATACAAAAAAGTGCCCTTTGAAAAATAGGTCTATGTACTATTATTGAGTTTTTTAGGCTCTATGACTTGGGATTTGTGCCACTTGAACTTCTTTCTTATCTCCTCCCCTCGGTGAGTCCTCTCTCCGATATCAATGGGGAGGAAATCTTTCTTCATTTCAGGAGACAAATCTTTCGAGCTTATTGAATATAGTAAATGAGTAGATAGATGGTTCTTTTGGATAGAACGAGGTCGAAGATTCACAAGCCAAATTCAGATTGATGAAGAATATTTAAGATGGGTCTGTGAGTAAATGAAGAAAGCATCAAGGGAATACGGGAATCTTTACAGAAGATGGGGAGGAAGATTCAAGAATACATATACAGAGTCTATCAAAACAACAACAACTATGGTAGATTCCTCAGAATTGAAGTATGGGTAGGGGAAAGGAAAAAAGCATCAATCATTCCAGAGGTGGTACACAATAAAGGTTGGGGAGATATCTTAGGCAAAATATTACACTTTCTTGGGGAAGCATCTAATTACAAATACAAGGAAATTACAGACTTGCAAAAAAGGTCTTTCAAAGCTGCTGCAGAAATCTCAATATGGCCTTTATTGAAGGAGGAAGGCAGAACCTCAGGGGAAACAAAAGATTTCTTAGCAAAGTGCCTAGTGGGTTGCTTCAATGATCCCTTCAATTCAAGCCCTAACCTAGAAGTCATACAAAAATGGTTCATTACAAGATGGAAAGTGACGGCCGGCCTGAGAATCACTCCCATAGCTCACAACAAGTTCCTATTTGAACTTCCTTCAAAGCAAGAAACTACTAGAGTCAAGGCTGGAGACTGGTACTGGAATGGCAAGCATTTATCCCTCGAATGGTGGTCGCCGGAATATGGGTCGTCCCCGATGACCAATGAAACAGGGCAAAAGTGGGTCAAAGCTTTTGGTATCCCATTTCATGGCTGGACAGCAAATTCCTTTCATTATATTGGAGAGCTATATGGAGGCTACATTGATGTGGACGGAGACACCAAAAATTGATCTCACTTTTTCTGGGCCAGAATTTGTGTCCAAACCAAGTTCGAAGCCATCCCTAAGACATTGGATCTGTTGATAGAGGGCATGAGATTTGAAATCTCAATTTTGGAAGACCAACCATCAAGCATTATTATGGAAAGAGATGGACAACCAGCTTCATTTCACAAGAAAGAGAAGGAACCAGTGCTGAAGACTATGCCGGAGGTTGCCTCCACCATTCAGTCAAAGAAAACATGGGAAAACACACTGGGTAATAACCAAGAGATTAAAGCAAAGCAACATAGGAATCTGTTTCCCTTTAATTCAAATAAGGTTTACAAGATTCCCTTGGAAAATACGCCAAGTGGACCAGCCCAAATTAAAAGGTTTAAGTCAGATAATGTGGCTGCAAAAAGATTGGCCAAAATATGGACCAAGTATATTACAAAAAAGGCCCAAAACACAAGCTGAAACAAAAAGGTACTTCAGTGAAATGGAGAGCAATTGAGCCATTATTAGACCCATGTGTCAATAAAGCAGCCCAGTTCATCTTTCTAATCAATTTGACCCAATTGCTGCTGAAATAGAAGCCATAGAAGGGCTTCGAACCTTTCACTTGGCTAGTGAATGCACTGACAACTCAACTTTAGAAGTAGATGACAAGGCAGAACAATCACTGTCGATCATCCAACCTCTGCCATCTCTCAAGAAATTTGAAGCAGTTAGCAGTTCAGAAGCTGATGCCTCCTCCTGTGATACTCTTTCTCTCCCTTGGTATGAATGGGTTCCTCAAATGTGCAACAAATCAACTCTCCAACAGTCAATGAAACTTCAAGATGGACAAAATCAGTGATGGTCAAAGCATGCAAGGCTTTTTGCATCCACTTCTCTGGGTTTGAACATGATATTCTTGACATGGTCCTTCGCATGGAACAAAAGCAACAGGAGAAAATCAAGGAGCAGAAATCAACTAATGCAAGTGCAAAGGGAAAGAAAAAGCACTCCATGGAATTAGAAAGATTAAATTGGGGAATGAATTCAGACGAAATGAAGGAATGGGTCAGGGGCAGGTACTACAAAGCTCTCTCTGGATGAAGATTAAAATTCTCAGTTGGAACGTGCGGGGTCTCAACGAAGCAGAAAAAAGGAGTTCAATAAAGTCACTAATTCAAAAATGGAAAGCCGATATTATATGTCTTCAAGAAATCAAGATAGCAGACTGGTCACCTATGTTAATTTGGCAGGACTAGGGAAATAGATGTGTTGATTGGGCAGCTCTGAACTCAATTGAGAGAAGCGGTGGAATAATTGTGTTATCGGAAAAAAGGCAGTGGTCTAACAAGGGAACCTATCAAGGACACTATACAATTTCATGTATGCTCGAAAGCTTACATGAAGATTTCAAGTGGTGCTTCACAGGGCTCTATGGTCCTCATAACAATGCAGAGAGGGAGAATTTCTGGCATGAACTTGCGGCCATCAGGGGCATATGGGAGGATCAATGGGTCATTGGAGGGTATTTCAATGTGTGCAGATACGAAAGCGAAAAATAAAATTGTGTGAGAAGATCCAGGGCTATGAAATCATTCTCAGACATCATTCAAGATCTAGGCATAATAGACCTGCCCCTCCATGGTTCCAGTTACACTTGGTTTAGGGGGGAAGATTCCATGAAAGCCTCCAGAATTGATAGGTTCCTCATCTCACCAGAATGGGATGACAACTTCAAAGCAATCAAACAACTAGCCCTACCAAGAGTTGAATCAGATCACAGGCCTCTCCTATTGGAATGTGGTGACTGGCAAGCAAATCCCTCCTACTTCAAATTTGAAAATATGTGGTTTCAAGTTGAAGGATTCATGATCAAATTGGACGAATGGTAGGACAGCTATTCAATCAGGGGCAGTCCAGATTTCATATTGGTTCAAAAACTTAGGAGGCTGAAAAGGACATTACAGACTGGAACAGAACATCCTTTAGTAAATTGGAAGCTCAAAGAACCAAGATTTTGGAAGAGCTATCAATTCTGGACCAAATATCATAAAACAGACTATTGACTCAGGCAGAAAAGGAGCAACTAATGCATAAAAAGTTAGAGCTCAAAAAGCTGGCAAAGGTAGAGGAAGTTTCATGGAGGCAAAAATCTAGGTGTTTGTGGCTCAAAGAAGGAGACAAAAACACAATTTTTTTCCAAAAGATGGCCAACTCACATAGGAGAAACAACTGCATTGATAGGCTTCTCATTGGGGCAGAATTTACTGAAGACAATGATGAGATCAAAGGGGAAATCTTAAGATTCTACCAAGACTTGTACACTGAAAATGAACACTGGAGGCCTTCTGTGACCTTTGAAGGTTTAGATAGCATATCTTCAGCCAAGAAAGAATGGCTTGAAAGGCCATTTGAAGAAGAAGAAGTGCTGGCAGCAATATCTTCATGTGCACCAGATAAAAGCCCAGGTCCTGATGGATTCACCATGGCCTTCTTCTAAAAGACTTGGGCTTTTATCAAACCTGATATTATAGGGGGCCTCTCTTTCTTCCACCAGCACTGCTATATGGTCAAATCATGCAACGCTTCCTTCATTGCCCTCATTCCCAAGAAGAAAGGAGCAGTAAAGCTCAAAGACTTTAGACCTATTAGTCTCATTGGAAGCATTTAAAAAATAGTAGCCAAATCTTTAGCTGAGAGACTGAAGACAATAATTTGGAAGTTGGTTTCTGGAGAACAAAGTGCATTCCTGAAGAATAGGCAAATCACATATGCCTCTCTTGTAGCCAATGAAATGCTGGATGATAGGCTGAAAAGAGGGACTCCTGTAATTCTTTGTAAGCTAGATGTTGAGAAGGCTTTTAATAAAGTTAATTGGTCATACTTATTTCCAATGTTGAAAGCTATGGGGTATGGGGACAGATGGATCAAATGGATAAAATACAGCCTTACTACAGTCAAGTACTCAATCTTATTCATTATATCTCTAGTGGGCTTTTTCTCTCCTAAAAAAGGAATAAGGCAAGGTGACCCTCTGTCACCTTTCTTATTCATCCTAGCCATGGAGGTTCTAAGTAAAATGCTAGATAAGGCTAAACAGATGCATTGGATAGAGGGGTTCAGGGTGGGAAACAATGTGGACACCTCAATCACAGTCACTCACTTACTCTACGCAGATGACACTTTAATATTCTGCGGGGCAGAAAGATCATAGTTGTAGTACCTAAACTTGACTCTACTGTTGTTCTAAGCAGTCTCGGGGTTGCACATTAACATGGTGAAGAGTATGATCTACCCTGTGAATGAAGTTCTGAAACTGGAGGAGCTGGCAAACTTGATGGCTATAAAATAGGTTCTCTCCCCGCAACCTACCTAGGCCTCCCGTTAGGAACAAGATACAAGGCAACATAGATATGGAATGGAGTAATAGAGAGAGTGGAGAAAAAATTGGCAACATGGAAAATGCAGTATTTATATATGGGTGGTAGACTTACCTTAATTAGCAGTGTCTTAGACAGTATCCCTACCTACGTTATGTTTCTCTTTCCTATGCCAAGAAAGGTGCAGCAACAACTGGACAAAATCAGGAGATCTTTCCTATGGGAAGGGAATAGTGAAGGCCATAAATTCCATCTAGTGAAATGGCCAAAAGTAATCATGCCAAGAAACCAAGGAGGCTTGGGAATCAGAGACTTGTCGAAGCACAATAAGAGTTTGCTCATGAAATGGTGGTGGAGGTATGCTCAAGAATCAACATGCTTGTGGAAGAAGGTAGTTAATGCCAAATATGGGATACAAGACAGGTGGTGCACCAAGCAAAGCAGGGCTCCACATGGAGTTGGCCAATGGAAGCATATCAACAATCTACAAGAAGCTTTTTTTCAAGAAGTATCCTATAAGGTTGGGGATGGAAACAACATCAAATTTTGGAAGGATAGATGTCTCAACAATCAACCCCTGAAAGATTCCCATCATGGCCTCTATCAGATGGCCTCTGAACCCAACTCTTTTACTGCACAAAATAGAGAAGGGAACACATGGGACCTCCACTTCAGAAGAAACATGCAGGATTGGGAGCTAAATCATCTTATAGACCTATACATAAATCTAGAAGGTACTGAAGGGAACTCTCAAGTCTCAGACACCTTAAGGTGGGGAACCTCTGAAAAAGGCATCTACACAATCAAGGCTGGATACATCAACCTAAGTGTTTCAAATGATATGATCGAGTCATGGCCATGGAAACTTATCTGGAAGACAAGGATGCCACCGAAAGTAAAGTGTTTATCCTGGACAGCCCTCTATGAAGCTATTCTCACCCAGGATAACCTTTTCAAAAGGTTTCTAGATGGCTAATAGGTGCCACTTGTGTAGATTAAACTCTGAGTCGGTTAACCATCTGCTGCTCCACTGCACAGTGGCATCAGACCTTTGGAGCATGTTCCTTGCACTCTTTTGGCATCAGTTGGACTATACCTCAGACAATAAGGGAAGCAATAATTGGTTGGAGCTTATGGGAAGTTGAAAAATCCATCAAAAAGATCTAGCAAATGATCCCGTGATGTATTTTTTGGTGTTTATGGTCAGAGAGGAATCGAAGATGTTTTGATGGCATTTCAACTTCCAACGGTCATCTGAAGTCTAAATGTCTAATGTGTCTTTTTAGTTGGAGTAACCTTTCCCCTGCAAATGATATTATCCCCCTCCTAGACTTCATTAGTTCCCTTTCAATGATTTAGTAATCATTGCTTTTGCTATTGGTTAACTCAAGGTTCTGGATTTCTTTTTGCCCTTTGGGGTTAACCAAGAGTTACTTCTTGTATCCTTTTGCATCTTTTTGATGCCTTTTAATACAATACATTACTTCATAAAAAAAAATATATAGGAAATCACACATTAGTATACAATGCACCTAATAGTAAAACGCTTTTACAATGTGTTTGAACGGTTACACGTTTCATCCCGGCCTTTAATGTCCCTTTCAAATTTTATCTCTCCCTTTTATTTTTTTTGAATTTTTCATATCTCGATTTCTTTTTCTTTTTCTTTTTCTTTTTATTATTTTCGCTCTTTGTTCTACTCAGATATTTTGTCACTCTTTTTTTTTATTCTCTCTTTTTTCACTTTCTTTTCACTCTTTTCTTTATTTTTTATTTTTTTGCTAAATTTTTCTCTCTTTCTCTTTTATTCAATTTGTTTATGGCTATGATCGAATCCGATGGGATTGCCTACGTATCATGACACCGCATGAATCAGATCTTGCGAAGTTCGAGAAGATCGGAGAAAATAAGCTAACTTTCTCTATTATTTTTTTTTTTGAATTTCATTTTTTTTTAATTTTTGAAAGAAAGGCTCTAAAGAAGAAAGAAAATATTTTTGGCTCTTTTTTTTTACGTTTTGATTTTTGAAATCTTTGAAAAAAAAGACTTCTAAAAAAGCAAGGAAATAATTTTTGGATTTTTTTTTTTTTTTTTTTTTTTTTTTTTTTTTTTTTTTTTTTTTGAATTTTTTTTTTTGGGAAAAATACTTCAAGATTGAGGAAACATGTATTTTGGATTTTGATTTTTGATTGATGATTTTTTTTTTGAATTTTTTTTTTAATAAAAACTTATAGATAAGCAAGGAAATATTTTCGAAATTCTTTTTACTCTTCTTTTTTTTTTTAGGTAAAAGACTTCTAAAAATGGTTGATATATATATATATATATATATAATGAAAGGCTTCAACTTACAATTCTTTATTTTTTTTGTTTTGAACTTTGGGAATTTCCAAAGTAAGAAGAAAATATTTTTGTTGAACTTCCAATCGTTTTGTCTTATTTTTTTAAGAAGAAATAAAGTATCATGGGATTTTGAATGTTGCCTCTAAATTTTCAAAAGACAAACTTTAAAGAAAGACTTCTAAAGAGGAAAATAATAATAATTTTTTTTTGGATTTTTTTTTCTGCTTTTTTGGAAGAAAGACTTCTAAAGAAGAAAGAAAATATTTTCGAATTTGATTTGTTGTTTTCTTTTCTTTTTTTTTTTGAAATTTTATTTTTTATTTTTTATTTTAATTTTTGAAATAAAAACTTCTAAAGAAAAAGGAAATATTTTTGGATTGTTGTTTCTGAGTTTTTGTTTTAGAACTTTTGGAAGAAAGAGAAGATCTTTTTTTGGAATTTCTTTTTCTTTTTTTTTGCATTTGTTGAGAAAAAGACTTCTAAAATGGTTAGAAACATATTTTTTTTTTTTTTGGATTTTAATTGGATTTATTTTCTTCTCTTTTTTTGTTTTATTTTTATTAAAAAAGACTCTACAAAGAAACTATTTCAATTATTCCGAGTTTTCTTTATAATTTCTGAAAGCGAACATTTTGAAGAAAAGCGAAAATATCTTTGTACTTCAACTTTTTAAAATTTTTTAAGACACTTGCGAAAGAAGATTTCTAAAGAATAAAGGAATTCTTTGTTTGGTTTTTTTTTTGGAGTTTTGTTTTCTGATCGTATTTTTATTAATTTTTGAAAAAATACATTTGAAGAAGGGAAAAACAATTTTTTTTTTTGGATTTTAATTGATTATTTCACCTAGTTTTTGTTTTTGAATGAAAATACTTCAAAAGGGAAGGAAAATATTTTTTGGCTTTTGTTTTTTTAAAAAAAATCTCTTCTTTTTTTTGGGGGGGGGGATTTTCAGGAAGGAATTAAAGGAAAATATTTTTTGAATTTTTGAAAATTGGGGGCCGGAACCAATGTGGTTTGCCTACGTATCTCACATCTGGTGAGAATCAGACCCGCGTAGTTCGGTCAACTTTGACAGAACTTGGGAAACATGACTTTTTGAAAACGTTCACTTATTTTCTTTTTTTTTTTAGACAGAGTTTTGTCTCGCCCCGAAATCCCACCGTCAGGTCGTGATGGCGTCTAACGTTGAACCCGCTAGACAAGCCAACATGTGTAGTTAAACTAGCATCATAACCTCATCCTAACAGAATAAACTAAATCAGTTCACAATTAAACAGCGGAATTAAATACGGTCTTAAGCTAAGTAAAGACAATTACAATACATCGACGCAAAATTTCCCAAAACTTGGTGTCACTAACTCACGAACTGTCTCATAGTGCTAAATACAAGTCTGAATGGAAATACATGTCTGCCTCTGAAACTAAAGGAAAAACAAGACAGAATGGAAGACAAAGGGATGGAAGAGACGCCAAGGCCCACGAACTCCAGCGGGTATACCTCGAAGCCTCTATAATGAGCTGGAAGACACTCCCACTAATGATGTCCTCCGGGTCTGGTTGCGTAATCTGCACAACATAAAGAAGTGCAGGTGTAGCATCAGTACAACCGACCCCATTTACTGAGTAAATGCCTAGCCTAACCTCGGCGAAGTAGTGACGAGGCTAGAACCAGACTACCAAATAAACCTGTGCATGTCAAATAAATATATACATATATACAACAGATAAGAAATATAGGGAGAAAACAATTAATAAAGGAAGGGGCATATGTTGTGGGGAGATAACAGTTTCATATAAGAAATCTCAATAAGGAAAAGAACAACAAAGCCAGCATATCAACAAGGACAAGAAATCACAAACTTGCACGGCATCACCCTTCGTGCTTTTACTCTCGTCCGCACTATGCAATGTACAATGTAATCAATGTAGATCATGGCACTGCATCACCCTTCGTGCTTTTACTCTTTTTCCACACTATGCAATGTATAATGTAATCAATGAATATCGGTACGGAATGGTACATCGTACGGCACGGCATCACCCTTCGTGCTTTACACTCTTTCCTCACAATGTCAAAGAATGCACGGCATCACCCTTCGTGCTTTAACACTCTTCCTCACCCAAACAACAATCAAAAATAAGGGCAAGGGAGTAAACAGAATAGAAAGAGAAATCCCGGCAAAGGAAAAATAACAGAAATCTCAACATCCCAGCAAGGGAGACAATATCAAACAATGCACGGCATCACCCTTCGTGCTTTACTCTCATTCTCACCAAGACAAGTACACGGCATCACCCTTCGTGCTTTACTCTCATTCTCACCAAAACAAGTGCACGACATCACCCTTCGTGCTTTAACACTCTTCCTCACCCAAACAACAATCACAAACAAGGGCAAGGGAGTAAACAGAATAGAAATAGGAATCCCGACAAGGGAACAATAATTAAACAATTAAATCCCGGCAAGGGAACATCAATGACACAATTAAATCCCGGCAAGGGAACATCAATTACACAATTAAATCCCGGCAAGGGAACATCAATTACACAATTAAATCCCGGCAAGGGTATATTTCAATAACTCTTTCTCTTTCTTTCACTTCCATTTCCATGATTTATTCTATCACTTGAGCCAATGCTCCAAAGAATGTAATATCTCATATTTCTTCATTATTCGTTTAAAAATTTGAGTCAATGCTCCAAAGAATGTAATATCTCATATTTCTTCATTATTCGTTTAACAATTTGAGCCAATGCTCCAAAGATGTAATATCTCATATTTCTTCACTATTCGTTTCACAATTTGAGCCAATGCTCCAAAGTTGTAATATCTCATATTTCTTCACTATTGGTTTCACAATTTGAGCCAATGCTCCAAGGATGTAATATCTCATATTTCTTCACAACATATAGGAATCGTCAATTAAGCATGAAAATTACCACAAAATCAGAATATTCACAATATAAGGACTCACGATCATGCTAGACACTAATATATAGATACTCGTCACCATGCCTATACATCGTATTTGACAATTAGCAAGTAGCAAATTATACTCAACTCCTATTCCCTCAAGCTAAGCTTAGACCGAACACTTACCCCGGGTCCGAAGTATGGCAATCAACCCTCTAACACCGCCTTTCCTTTAGAATTCGACTCCGGAATGATATTATCTAGACATAATCAATTCAAGTATATAAATAAGGATTCAAAGATTCAATTACATGGCCTAATTATCCATTTCCTAGCATTCTTTCAAATTTATCAAAATTCGACCCCGGGCCCGCTCACTCGAATTTTTGCAATTCTCGAAGGGAACACTCACTCAAAGCCTAAGGATCATAAATATATGATTTTTTTTACTTGATTTCATGGCCAATTCACAGAAAATTCTAAGGTGATCACAAGTTCTAGGTTACTACCCATTTTCTTGAATGTTTGCACTAATTTGTGTAGTTAATTAGGCTAAGATACATGCATGAAATAAATTTATTGGTGGAATTTACTTACCTCACAAGACCTGGTCGAAAGCTCTTAAAAATGGTGGAATTCACCTAAGGAAGAAGGTGAGAAATAAATAAAATGGGTTTATAACCCGTACTTAAACTCACTGCCTGAACAGTGATTGCACCTGCGATGGCTAGGAGTGCACCTGCAGTCTCGCGATTGCGAGGAGAACCTCGCGCCTGCGGAATTGGGTTGGGGGGTCTGGGATCGCACCTGCGAAGGGGAGACTGCACCTGCGGTCTTGCACTTGTGATGCCTGAGACCGCACTTGCGGTCTCGCACCTGCGATGCTGGGCAACCGCACCTGCGGTCACACCAGAGCAGGTGCACCAGCAGCTGAGTTTGCTGGTTTTTAGCCCCGTTAGGTGCCTGGAAGGCACCTGGGCCCACCCGAGCCCTAATCCAAATATACCAACGAGTCCCAAATAATAATACGGACTCGCTCGAGCCTTCGGAACACTTAAAAAAAATGCTAGAACTCGAAATCACACCCCCAAACCTCAAGAACCAAACTTAGGAATTTTAAGTTTTCTAACTTTGCTAACAACGTGCCGAATTGGCCTGAACATCTCGGAACGATACCAAATTTCACAGATTACTCACACAACCTCCTACGAACTTGCACGTGTGATCAAATCGCAATAACAACATCATACACATAGAATTAAACCTCAATATCCATGAATTCTATCAAATTTCATACAAACATCAAATTTCCCATTTTATGTCCGAAACACGTCAAACAAAATCCGATTTCAACCAAACTTTACAAGAAGTGCTTAAACCATATATAAGACCTGTACCAGGCGCCAAAACCAAAATACGAGCCCGATACCATTACTTTCTAATGAGATTTCATTTTCAACTTCCTTAATTATTTCCTGAAAACAATTTTCCTCAAAAATTCATTTCTCGGGCTTGGGACCTCGGAATTCGATTCCGGGCATATGCCCAAGTCCCATATTTTCCTACAAACCCTCCGGGGCCGTCAAATGACGGGTCTAAGTACATTTACCCAAAATGTTGACCGAAGTCAAATTTATTCATTTTAATATCAAATCTTAGCATTTTTTCACAGAATTTTATATTTAAGCTATCCGGCTACGTGCATGGACTGCACGCAAATTGAGGCAAATACAAATGAGGTTTTTAAGGCCTCGGAAGTACGAGACGGGTAATAACATAGGTGATTACCCCTTTGGGTTGTCACAAGTTTCGAGGAATTTTTAAATATCGGAGCTTTCAAAAATCGGGTAAGTTTTCTATCCTACCTCACTCTTGTTTTTTCTGTTATTTCTTTTCCTTTAACCGGACAACAAACAAGCCGAAACAAAACAATGTACACATAGCCAGGTAGGATGCATCAGGATGGTCTTTATTTCGGGTTCACCTGTCCTAGACGGACCCAACCCCTTGGTTGAGTCCCCTAAGTCAAATGCACATGATGCAGATAATCGTTCCTACTAGGGATCCGGCATGAGGCTATGTTATTCTAAGTTTAAATCCTGCGTTTTTGTTCTAGACTAGGTTTACCTGAGCGGACAGCTCGAGCCGGGGGAGGGAGGGGGGGCAGTGTACCGGGAATATAGAAGCTTCACCGGCTTTGCAACTTATTCGTACCTCGTTCTAAAATTTGGATGACTCTAACAGAAAAGAAGTCACACGAAGTGCACACTTCCCAGATGATTTAGAAGACTCAGAGAGAAAAAGGGTTTCAACACAGTTTATATGCAGTTCGGATAATATCAAAGCGGTAAAAAGCAGAAATTAGCACATTGGGTTTAAACACCTAAAAGCAGATAATGAAAGCCAAAATATAACAGTTATATAAGCTCGAATTCTTGAACCCTGAACCAGATATTCTAGGTTCTATTCCCCAGTAGAGTCGCTAGAGCTATCACACCTCCTTTTTCACCGATAAGGGTAATAAGGGAATTTTTCCAATTAAAGTGATATTATTCGGTTTTGGGGCTTATTATTATTTCAGAGTCGCCACCCGGATTTTTGACGATGCTACGGGACACCGTTTTGTTTTAAAATCCCAAACTGAGGAAATTCTGACTCTGTTTTAAATTGCCTGCGACCAGAAATTCGAGTAAGGAATTCTTTTAATATTTATGGATTTACCTTGAAACAAGTCACGATGGCGTGCACTTGTTTGTTTTTGGACATATTGCAACTACGCCACATGAAATGCACCCGCAATTACAATACGCGATTTTAATATAATTTGAAGTTGAAGACGGGGACATGAGTTGCCACGTCCGCTTCTTACACCTTTCCTCCCTGAATCCTTATAATGCCATCCTCAAATAGTGAGTATGCTACTCCCGGCTACGCGAATATGCTAGGACTCCATCAATGAATACAATAACAAGGAGTGCTAAAACGGCTGGAATACACTGTCAATCAAATACGTGAGCGTTACTGGGGCAAATGATCAACTCAAAGACATCACATAGTACTCATAACCCAACAGAGAAATCCGCTTCACTCCACAACTACACAACATAAGAGGTCTTCGAACATACTCACAACTCAAGGCCATATACCAAATCGAGACAGAAATCGAACACTCAATAAATCTTGCCACATTTCCAGCCAACCCTTTTGTCACAAATCACAGTCTGAACACATCTAACCATCAAATCACACCCACCACATAGGCATCTTAGTCACCAATTCGCATCAATAAGAACACAAACGGACATATAAGTCCCCAATTACATGTGCCCACACAACGAAAATCTCAGCAATCAAGCCACAGAATGAATCCGGCCTCAAGTCCTCCAGACTGGCCCATTACCAACATGCCAAATTCATATCTTATCCATGGAAGCCACAAGCCGTCGATGCACATCTGATACCAGGCGCTCTCATGCGCGCTTGAATACATGAAAGGAATTCAAGAGTTACGCTCTAGGCTGAATACAATTGGTTCTCACGACAAGAATTTTAAAAATGTGAGATTTTCCTAAGGGTTCCGCAGCCTCTCAAATATGAGTACAGACGTTTTCGTACCGATCTGCAAGACTCTACTAAACATGCTCATGACAGGTGAGTCCTATGTAAACTATCGCTCTAATACCAAACTGTCACGACCCCAAATCCTAAACCAACCATGATGGCGCCTATCGTGGAACTAGGCTAGCCAATAACCACATGTTCAAAATTTCTTTCAAATTCCCAATCAAAATCCAAGCATTTCATAAATATATAGAGTTTACTAAATAAAGTAGGCCAATAAACAATACCACCAACACCAAAACCTGGATCCAACAAGTCATGAGCATCTAGAAGAATAAGACAAAATATACTATCATAATACAAAAGCTCCGAATCAGGCTCCGCGCGAAATAAATGGCTAATTCTCGATATCTGCACCTGAATCTGCACACAAAGGTGCAGGGAGTAATGTGAGTACGCCAACTCAGTAGTATTGAAAATAAATCAAGTCTAAGTGACAAGGAAACACATAAACCAAATGCCATCAGATCACAATATACACAGCCTTACTTTCCAATAGTATAACATAGATATATGAAATCATCATGCCTTAAAACCAACTTCAGAAAAAACCTTTGAAGAATGTATATTTTCAACAACTTCAAACCGATAGATTTAGTATGAAAATGAAATGAGTCATATAGAGGCCCCTCGGGCAAAACATACTTCATAAGCTAAGAGTGAAAGCAGTAAAATCATAAGTAGCCCCTCGGGAAAAACATGTACCATAATCAACCCCTCAGGCATGCCTCACAGTCACTCATAATCAGCCCCTCGGGCATACCTCACCATCACTCATAACCAGTCCCTCAGCACCTCACAGTCACTCATAATCAGCCCCTCGGGCATACCTCACCATCACTCATAACCAGTCCCTCAGCACCTCACAGTCACTCAGCACCTCACTGTCACTCATGACTCCCAATCACTCGTCACTCGGCACTTTGTGCGCTCACTGGGGGTGTGTACAGACTCCGGGGGGGCTCCTTCAGCCCAAGCGCTAATATCACTCAGCACCTCACAATCAGGCCCTCGGCCTCACTCAGCAGAACGACTCAAAAGGCCCCTCGGGCGAATCAATATAACAAGGTACTCGACCCAAAACATAATTCTAAATCTCGAAGTGGTGTAAATCAGGCAGAGTTTTGAAAAATAGTATGCACAATGAGGCTGAGTGAAATCATCAACAAATAGGGAGGAAAAGCAGGAGTAAAAATCCCCCAAGGGGTCTAAACAGATAGGCACGAGGCCCCAAACATGGCTTATAGCCCAAATATTTCACAAATCTTTAGAACATAATTTAACATAAGGTTTTGAGTAAACATACAACTCATTAGTTGCCGCGGAGAGGACCTAGTCCAATCCAATAATCAGTACGCGCCACATACTCGTCATCCGACATGTGCGCCATTCCAAAATCAGTGAGAAAATATGTAGTCCGGGGTTCCATACCCTCAGGACAAGATTTATAACCATTACTTACCTCTACCGGGCCACAACACTAGTCTGAAATGCTCTTGCCCCACAAATTGGCTTCCGATTACTCTGAATCTAGCCAAAACCAGTTTAACATCATCAATATATATCAAAGGAACTCAACCCAATCGTAAACTATCAAATTATACAAGAATCTCAAAATTCGGCCGAACCCGAGCCCACGTCTCAAAATTTGATAATTTTTACAACATTAGAATCCTCATCCTCCCACAATTCTATACATACAAAGAACGCTAAAATCGGACCGCAATTGCCCACTCAAATCCTCAAAAGAGAAATCAATTTTTCCCATGCACCCTTCTTCCCCAATTTGGGTTTAATTCTAGCAAATTCTATGGCTTAATTACTTAGAAATCGACATATAAACGAGTTATGAAGTTAAAAACCTTACCTCCAAGTGATTCCCTTCAATTCCCTCTTCCATCCTCTCAAAAGTGCTCCCAACTTCGTTAACAATGGAGGAAATATGAGCTAATCTCGCACAATAGGCCTTTTAAAACATTCTGCCCAGCCATTATATTTTCTTCACTGCGATCGCGAACATTGGCACGCGATCTCGATGCACAGACCAACCAACCAATGTGATCGCAGACCAAAACATGCGATCGCATAGAATAATTCTCCACCCCACACACACGATCGCATAGAACAAAATTCTTCCCCACTATTTTACTCTACGCGATCGCAAACATCCTCACGCGATCGCGTAGAAGGAAAGCAGAACCTCACACCAGTAGAAATCTGCCCAGTTTTCAAGCCAAGAATTGGTCCGTTAAACACCCGAAACACACCCGAGGCTGTCGGGACCTCAACCAAACACACCAACATATCCCATAACATCATTTAAACTTGGTCGAGCCTTCGAAACACCAAAAACAATGCAACAATACCAAAATCACATCAAATTCAAGCCTATGAACTTTGAAACTTCAAATTTCGCCAACTATGACGAAACCAACCAAAACACCTCCGATTGACCTGAAATTTTGTAGAAATATCGAAAATGACATTACGAACCTGCTCCAACTTCCGGAATTCCATTCCGACCCTCATAGCTTATTTTCCATTGCCGACGAGAAATCGCCAAAAAATAACTTTCGCCAATTCAAGCCTAATTCTACACGGACACCACAAAAAATATTCTGAACACACTCCTAAGTCTCAAATCACCTAACGAAGCTATCCGAGCCATAAAATCTACATTCCGAGGTTGTTTACTAACAAATTAACTCTCAGTTGACTTTCTCAACTATTAGGCTACTTTAAGGGACTAATTGCCTAAATTCTCATCCTGACCATTTTGAACCCGAACCAACCGACCCAACACACATAAATGAAGCTGAACCACATAAAATGAAGCAGAAATGGGGGAAACGGGGCTAAATTCTCGGAATGACCGGCCGGGTCATTACAGCAAGTCTGATATACTTTTCATCATCCTAGGAGCAATTGCAGCAGTGTTATGATTTAAAAAGCAAGGAGGATTCTTTTTTGGAGTACTACTGATAGGCAATAGAGTTCTAGAAGTACTCCTATTATCCACGTCTAATGACTTAGAAGCATTATCACTATGCAACTAAAGCACCATAGAACATGATATACCAATGATTCCTCTCGAAATATTTTTTTCATCGTCAACTATAGCAAGGTCATCGGGGATTGATTAAAAAGGAATTAATAATTCTTTTTAGGAATGCTACTGTATGGTAGTACAATCAAAAGATGTCCACATTATGTTTACAAGTTGCAATAACACTAATTTTTGTACAATTAATTTTTCATTTATGTCTTAATCAAATTTTGTTAAAATATGCATGAATATTAAATTTTTACAACTGATTTTGAATTCATATCTATTTATTACTTATACGAGATACACGTGCAAAGCGCGTGCTTGGATACCAAAGACTTAATAGTATAAAAATAGACGTATAGTTACTAGATCAGAACATAACTATGTAGCTCAATCCATATTTTGTTTATTACATACAAAGGCTCTATTCTTCTCTGCCGCTTTCTCCCATTCAAATAAACAACTCCAGATTTCTCTCGCGATGAGTTCCTATTCCTAATATTTTGATCCTCCGCAATTCTGATATAATTTTCATCATTATAGGAAAAATTTCAGCAGGGTTATGATTTAAAAAGAAAGGAGGATTCTCTCTCGGAGTACTACTGATAGACAATACAGTTGTAGCGATACTGCTGTTATCCATGTCTAATGACTTAGAAGCATTATCACTATGCAAATAAAGCACCATAGAACTTGATATACCAATAATTCCTCTCGAAACATTTTTTTCATCGTCAACTAGAGCAAGGTCATTAGGGATTGATTAAAAAGGAAAGAATGATTTTTTTTAGGAATTCTACTGTATGGTAGTACAATTATAAGATGTCCACATTAAGCTTACAAGTTGCAATAACACTATCAAATTTTGTTAAAATATGCATGAATATTAAATTTTACAACTGATTTGGAATTTATGTCCATTTATTACTTATGCGAGTTAAACGTGCACAACGCGTGGCTGGATACCAATGACTTAATAGTATTAAAATAGACCTATAGTTACTAGGTCAGAACATAACTATGTAGCTCAATCCATATTTCATTTATTACATACAAAGGATCTTTTCTTCTTTGCCGCTTTCGCCCGTTAAAATAAACAACTCCAGGTTTCTCTCGAGATAAGATCTTATTCCTAATGATTTGATCCTCTGCAATTCAGATATACTCATCATCATAGGAGCAATCTCATCAGGGTTCTGATTTAAATAGAAAGGAGGATTCTTTTTTGGAGTACTACTGATAGGCAATACAGTTCTAGTGGTACTGCTGTTATCCACATCTAATGACTTAGAAGCATTATCACTATGCAACTAAAGCACCATAAAACTTGATATACCAACAATTCCTCTCGAAATATTTTTTTCATCGTCAACTAGAGCAAGGTCATCAGGGATTGATTAAAAAGGAAAGAATGATTCTTTTTAGGAATGATATTGTATGGTAGTACAATTAAAAGATGCCACATTATGTTTACAAGTTGCAATAACACTAATTTTTGTATATTTCACGCCCCAAAACCGAGGTACGAGACCGGCACTTAACCGGGTGAACCCGGTCAAGCGGACTTGGATTGCCTTTCCTACCCAATGCATTTCCCCCTGTATATACAATGCACCATATGCCATATGAATTAACAACTTAGGATTTAAGCGTGGATTTACAAACTTAAGTTCATTTCTCTTTTAGCATTTCACAATTGATTCCCAAAACATACACCATACATACATAACCTTCCAATGCGGACCACGATTCCGAATGTGTACAATTACTACCCAAAATAAATATTTACACCCACATCATGTCTAAGGAGCCTCTACGAATACTAGGAGTTTATACAATACTTTCCGGCAAAAAGGCCCCGGCTATACCTTACAATACATAACAGACTCAAAAGAGATGGCATGAATTACACACGTCCCTGGGAGGAAGTGGGGCTCACTAGTACTTGATAAAAAAGGATGAGGAGGCACTACTAACGGCGAGCTGAGCTACCTGCTATGGACCCACCTATATCCATATTAAAGATGTGGTGCACCCGGCAAAAGGGACGTTAGTACTGTGGAATAGTACTATTAATGTGATGACCCAAAAGGGTCATCTTGTGTAAATTTAATAAAACTGTGTTCCGAGGCCCTGAAAGCCTCTGTTAATCTCACCTCTATGTGCGTGCACATCCCGAGCGCGTAGCCGGGAAGTCCTTATGTGGAAATGTGTTGAACTGTTGAATTTATGATAATTAATGGAATAAAGTTGACTTTGGTCAACATTTTTGGTAAATGGACATGGACCCGTGATTTGACAGTTCCGGAGGGTCCATAGAAAAATATGGGACCTGGATGTATGCCCGGAATCAAATTCCGAGGTCCCAAGCCCGAGAAATGAATTTTTAACAAAAATTGTTTTCCGAAAATAAGAAAGACTTTTGAAAAGGAACTTTGATGTGAAATCTGGGTTACTGGGTCCGTGTTATGGTTTCGATGCCCGAAATAGGTTCAATATGTGTTATGTGAGATATCTGTAAAATTTGGAAAGAAACGGACTTGGTTTGACGTGTTTCGGATCAAAATTGGAGAATTTAGAAGTTTATGATGTTTGAGGAAATTCTATGGATTTTTGAGTTTAATTCACTGTTTTGATGTTATTTTGATGGTTATATTACTCGAATAAGTTCGTAGGATGATTTTGAAGTCGTGTGTATATTTGGTTTTGAGCCCCGAGGGCTCGGGTGAGTTCCGGGTAGGTGCCGGGATGCAATAGAGTTGGAAAAATCTGGTGTGTTGTGCTGTTTCTGGTGTCCAGTCATTTCTACTCCGCGATCACAGTGTGTTGCACGCGATTGCGATGTGTATTTTGGGAAGGGGGTCAATTTTCTCTACGTGATCGCAAAGAGCTGAGTGCAAACGTGGAGCCTCAAGGTTTAGCTCTACGCGATCGCAATCCCTTGTTCGCGATCGCGTAAGTCTCTTATGGGGTTGGGGGACTGGGCATCAACTATTCTATTCGAACGCGATCTCTCGTTCGCGATCGCGTGGGTCCACGTTCTTGTTCTCTGCGATCGCAATCCCTTGTTCGCGATTGCGTACATTTAAAACCCAGTACTCTCCGCGATCACAACTCCTTTTCCGCGATCGTGTAGAGTAAAAATCGCTCAGTGAATTTAAAGTCTTAAAAATAGAATGTTATTTCGGGATTTCCATTTCTTCATCAATTCCTTCTTCTCCAAAACCCCATTGACGACCCCCGAGCTAGATTCCCTCCATAACCACTTGGGTAAGTGATCTTAGCACCAATTTCTTCCACTTTCTTTCCCTCTTCACTAGAATCTAGGCCTAAAATCCTAAAATCAAAGTAGAAATTAGGGGTTTTGGGTAGAGTTAGGGTTTATGAGATTTTGGGTAATTCAACCTCAATTTGGGGTTGAATTTCAAAACAAATCATATATTTGAACTCGTGGGGGTATGGGTGATCGGGTTTTGGTCCGAGCCTTGTGTTTGGACCAAGCAGGCCCGGGGTCGAATTTTGGTATTTTTGGAAGAATTATGGGAAATGTATAAATAGTCTTTGGGATTGAGTTATTATTATTGATGTTATTAAGTCAATTATGTCTAGATATTATCGTTTCGGAGTCGAATTCAACAGGAAAGGCCGTGATTGAGGCTTGGCATGCATTCTTGGAGCCGAGGTAAGTGTTTGGCCTAACCTTAGCTTGAGGGAATAGGTATAGAGTCTTCTTTTCTATGTGTAATTCATGTCCAATGTATAGGTGAGGTGACGGGTACCTATATGTTGTGGTCAAGCATGCCCGTAAGTCGAATATGATGATTTGTTTAATGTTCTTTGATATTCGTCGTGTTGTGAATTATTGGGAACCTTGAAAGTGGTACCTTGAGGTCACTTCATGACATAGAAAGTTATTGACTATGTGGCCGGTCGAGGACTTTTACTGTTGACATTATACCTCTGAGTTACCTCTCAACCCTTATTACTACGTGTTGCGGTGTGCAACCCGATCCCACCTTACATTACTGTTGAGGCGTGCAACCCGATCCCACCGTACAGTTTACACTCCACCTTGTTACCTCTCCACCCTTATTATTTCTTGTTGCGGCGTGCAACCCGATCCCACCGGACCATCACATTTCATGGAAAACAGTAATAGCCCACAATTCAATCACAGGGTTTCATATCATCAACAGTACAATTTCATAACACCCAACCAATCATGTGTTCACCATAGTCTTTATCATCCATTAATTCAACCACACAGATGCTCATAAACAAGAATGTAAATTTATTACAACCAACAATCCATATGAAGTTAAGCCATAGTAAACCTTGACAACAACGAGTCATGTACGATGTTTCCATGGCCATTTAGTTCTATTAGATCAATTCACAATTCCCCTTCATCACTTGTTACATAGCCCTTATCACTTAGATACATTTACACATTTGAGTTTGTTATCATTCTTTCATACTAACATACTTAAGCATTTAACGAACCTTGCAGATGTTAGAGTAATCACATAGAAATCACCTTTCACGATTTCAATTATCACGATAGTCGACTAAGAAATATCAGAGAATGAAATCTCACACCTCAACATAACTGGGCAATCAATTCACATATACTCAGCAAGAAACTCATACCGAATGTTTGGACACCAACAAGTGACTCTACAAAGATTAAAGTTTACCATACATACCTCGAGTCGTCCCCTTTTTAATTTCTATCACAATTCACTGGACCGTCTAGCTTCGTCAATCTATTCCACAATGTGACATATTTCACTTAGAATTAGGATTCTTGTACTCAATTGAGCATTTTACCAAACACTATGTGACCCCTTAGACTACTAACCCCCTTTTGAGAATAATTACCCAAACTTGTTTTTCCCTTTACTAGATTACGGGGTTTAAGTCACATGCATGCAAGATTTCACTTTTTATTTTCAAGAACTAACATATGTGTGTTTTATTCTTACACAAAATCTAAGAAATTGGGGAAATAGGGTGAAGACTTACCTCTTTGAGTGAAGAAGATGACAACAACTCGATAATTTCCAAGCTTGAGGGATTTTGGAAAATCAAATTGGATGATGTTGAAACCTTCTCTCTCAAGAACTATCTTCTTCTCTCTATATTTTTGGACAAAAAATCGTTAAAAATGAAGGGAAGGGGTGTTTTATAAAACAGGGGGTCGGGTCTTAAATTTGGAAAATAGGAGCCCCGACTCAGAGATGCGGTCAGGAATGCGAGCTATGCGGTCCGCATTCATGTCGCGTAGTTGGCCTTCAAATGGGCCAAAATGGGAACCACACTACCCAGGTATGCGACCACTATGCGGTTCGCATACCTGTTATGCGATCGCAAAGTGCGTTGCATAACCTCCCTCGCAAAAACCATGGGGCAAGAATGCGATAACTACGCGGCCCGCATTTGTGATATGTGGTCGCATTCTAGGCCGCATAGTTGTCCTCATAATGGAGAGGAAACTGTCCAGGTATGCAACCGCTATGCGGTCCGCACACCTGTTATGCGATCGCATAGTGCGTCGCATAAGCGCAATTTCTAGAAAATTTAATATTTCAAGTTCTGGGATACTTTTTACTCAAAATAGGACCGTTTTAAAAATTTCTACAGTTATAACAGCACATGGACCTATTCGAGCATTATTTTCGACTTAGAAATTTTACGGGTCTTTACATCCTCCCCCACTTAAAATCATTCGTCCTCGAATGAGGATCGGGAAATCATTTTGTTTTTAAAACACAATATTCCAACCCCAATTTTTTACTAACTCCGCTATTTTCTGAAAATTTTGCCAGAGTTTACTCTGTAATTAGGCCTATCTACCTGTCAGAGAGCCCCCAAAACACATGTTCCTAACCAATTCCACACATAACAAGTTATTTCATGGCCTTGCATATAATTTGGCCACCTCGACAAGTCCCATATATTCAATTACTTCAACATGCCATATACACTTCAATTAAGCCTTACCAATCTACACTTCAATTAATCATTACCAATCTACATTTCAATTAATCATTTAACCATCACATGAGTTTCACATAATTTCATTCACTCCAAGGGGTTGCACATTACTCAAATAGTCACAACATACACAATTTTGGCATAACTTGAGAAGTTACAATAGTAGAGCAATTAGGGGAAAATGGGGTGCTTTTGCACAAAACTGAACATAACATATAATTGCTTAGACATGACAATTCGCGCGATCACTACTAGACTTATTCAAACAAATGGGGATATTTTTCTTTCATTTCATTTTCCGCTTCCCATGTGGCTTCCTCAATTTGCTGACTTCGCCACAACACTTTAACTGAAGCAATTTTTTTGTTCCTCAATCTACGGACTTGCTTATAAAGAATAGCAACAGGAACCTCTTCATACGATAATTTTTCTTCAACCTCAATAGTCTCAACTGGAACGAAAGCTGATGGATCTCCAACCACATTCTTCAATATAGACACATGGAACACCGGGTGCACTAATGACATTTCAGGGGGAAATTCCAGCCTATAAGCCACCTGTCCTATCCTTTGAGCAATCCGATACGACCCGACATACCTAGGGCTCAATTTTCCTTTCTTCCCAAACCATATTACTCCCTTCATGGGAGACACCTTCAAGAATACCCAATCATCTACTTGGAACTCCAAATCTTTACGACAAACGTCTGCATAGGATTTTAGATGACTCTGAGCAGTCTTCATCCTTTCTTGAATGACTCTAACTTTTCCCATAACTTGGTGCACAAGATCTGGTCCTAGCAATTCTGCCTCACCAACCTCAAACCATCCGATCGGAGACCTACATCTCCTTCCATACAATGCCTCAAATGGGTCCATCTGAATACTAGCATGGAAACTATTATTATAATCAAATTCTAGAAGCGACAAGTGTTCATCCCAGCTACCGTTGAAATCTAATACACAAGCCCGCAACATATCTTCAAGCGTCTGAATAGTCCGCTCTGCCTGGCTATTAGTTTGTGGATAGAATGTTGTGTTGAGATTTACCTGAGTACCCAAACCTTGCTGAAATTTCTTCCAAAAGTTAGTTGTGAACTGAGCCTCTCGATCCGAGATAATAGAAACTGGAGTGCCATGGAGCCTGACTATTTCTTTGATATACAACTGAGCGTACTGTTCTGCAGTATTAATGGACTTGACTGGCAAGAAATGCGCCGATTTCATGAATCGATCCACTATCACCCAGATGGAGTCGAACCTACGTGGAGTGTGAGGTAACCCCTCCACAAAGTCCATATTGATCATCTCCCATTTTTACATCGGTATTTCCATAAGCTGCATCAATCCACCGGACCTCTGATGCTCGGCGTTCACTTGGTGACAAGTCGGACACCTAGCCACAAAGTCCGCCACACCCCTCTTCATACCATTCCACCAATAAATCTCTTTGAGATCATGATACATCTTCGTAGAACTTGGGTGTACTGAATACCTGGAATTGTGAGCCTCTGCTATCACCCTTTCCCGGAGATCATCCACACCTGGAACACATAGCCTCTCTTGACACCACAGGACACCGTCATCATTTTCGAGTGAGAATGTTGAAGTCTTGTGATTCAAAATTTCTTCCCTCAATTGTGCCAAAGCTGGATCCCTGAATTGCTTTCCCTTGACTTCTGCTACAAGTGAAGATTCCGCTCCATTATGCACCACGACATTCCCCTCATCTGAGGTCGAAAGACAGACCCCCAGACTAGCCAAATGATAAACTTCTCGAGCCAAAAGCCTCTGACCGGCTTCCAAATGTGCCAAGCTACCCATGGATTTCCGACTAAGAGCGTCGGCTACCACATTCGCCTTCCTTGGATGGTACAAAATACTCATATCATAGTCCTTGAGCAATTCCAACCACCTCCGCTACCTCAAGTTCCACTCCTTCTGCTTGAATAAATACTGAAGACTCTTGTGGTCTGTGAACACGTCCACATGGACCCCATAAAGATAATGCCACCAGATTTTTAATGCAAACACAACCGCCGCGAGCTCCAAATCATGCGTCAGATAATTCTTCTCATGATTCTTGAGCTGCCTTGAAGCATACACTATAACTTTACCACATTGCATCAACACACACCCCAAACCAACCCTTAACGCATCACAATAAACCACAAACCCCTCTGAACCTTCTGGCAAGGTCAACAATGGTGTCGAAGTCAACTCGACTTTAATTCCTGAAAATTCTTTTCACATGCATCGGACCACTGAAACTTAACTGCCTTCTACGTCAGTTTAGTCAATGGGGAGGCGAGGGTAGAGAATACCTCCACAAACCTCTGATAATACCCAGCTAGACCCAAGAAACTGCGAACCTCCGTCGGGGTCGTTGGCCTAGGCCAATCTTTTACCGTTACAATCTTTTGAGGATCAACCCGAATCCCCTCCCTGGAAACAACATGGCCCGAAAAGGTGACTGATTCTAGCCAAAACTCACATCTTGAAAACTTTGCATACAATTGGTGCTGATGAAGAGTCTGCAGAACTGCCCTGAGGTGATTAGAATGATCTTCCTGACCCCACGAATAAACAAGAATATCGCCAATGAAGACAATCACAAAGGAGTCGAGAAACGATTTGAAAACCCGATTCATAAGATCTATAAAAGGTGTTGGGGCGTTACTTAGCCCAAAAGACATTGCCAAAAATTCAAAGTGCCCATATCATGTCCTGAAGGCAGTCTTAGGAATATCCTGCTCCCTGATTTTTAACTGATGATACCCGGACCGCAAATCAATCTTTGAGAAGAACTTAGCACCTTGCAACTGGTTGAACAAATCATCTATCCGAGGCAATGGATACGTATTCTTGATGGTGACCTTGTTGAGCTGCCGATAATCAATACACATCCGAAGCGATCCGTCTTTCTTTCTGACAAAAAGAAGCGGTGCGCTCCAATGCGACACACTTGGCCGAATGAAACCATTTTCTAATAGATCTTTCAATTGTTCTTTTAACTCTTTCAATTCTGCTGGCGCCATTCGGTAAGGTGGAATAGATATTTGGCTGCGTATCTGGCAATACATCAATCCTAAAATCGATCTCTCTATCTGGTTGAATCCCAGGAAGCTTGTACGGAAATACTTCAAGAAATTCATTCACAACAGACACAGAGTCGGGAGCAGGCACCTCTGAAGTGGTGTCCGCAACCCGAGCCAAATGGTAGATCCACCCCTTTCTGATCATCTTAGAGGCTTTAGGGTAGGAAATAAATCTACCTCTTGGCACAACATTATTCCCCTCCCATTCGATAACTGTTTCATTAGGAAACTCAAGCCTCATAATCCTGGTTCGGCAGTCGAGTTTAGCAAAGCACGAATAGAGCCAATCCATCCCTATAATTACATCAAAATATACCATTTCTAACTTGATAAGATCGGCCGTGGTATCCCGACAATGCACCGCGAAAACACAATTCCTATAGACTCGCACGGCCGTAATAGAATCACCAACCGGAGTCGACCCAGAGAATGACTCGTGAAGCTGTTCGGGTTTTATCCCAAAACTTGAGGCAATAAATGGAGTAACATATGACAAGGAAGACCTGGGATAAATAAGAGCATAAACATCATGAGACTGAACAATCAGAATACCTGTGACAACATCTGGAGAAGCCTCGGCACTCTGGCGACCACTCAAAGCATAAAACCGGCTGGGTCCCCCTTGACCCCGCGCTCCACCCCTAGCTGCTCGGCGCCCTGATGGTGCTGGAGGGCGTGCTGAGAACGTAGCGGCTAAAGAACTGGAGGGCTGAGCAGCACCCCTACCTGTGCCCTGACTGGCCGCACGGCAATCTCGCTGAACATGGCCCCTCACTCCACATCTATAGCATATCGGAATATCCAAGTAACCAGGCTCAGTATGAAATCTCCCACACATAGGGCATGGGACCCTCCGTTGCTGGTGGAACCTCCCACCTGAACGACCCGTCTGATGGAACCTCCTGCTATCTGAACCGGGTCCAAAATGACCTCCCTGCTGATAATTGTGCCCTAATGGTGGCGCATTGACTGAGGACTGAGCATATGACTGAGATGGCCCTGATGATACTCTTACAAGGGCTGATCTCACACCTCCAACTGAGCTCCCAGGCCCGCTGACCGGGCCCTACTACTGCTCTCTCTCTCCATCCTTATTTTCAATTTCTGAGCCTCTGTAGTCTGGGCGAATCCCACTTTTTTCCCATAATTCATATCCGAATGCAAGGCAGCTATAGCAGCTTAATTAACAACCAAGGGACCAAGGCCCTGAACAAACCGTCGAACTCTGGCCTACATAGTCGGCATCATGTGAACAACATATTTGGACAAGCGCACAAACTCCATATGACACTCCCACACACTCATGTTGCTATACTTAAGGACCTCGAACCCTGCATCTTGGGTCACCATAGTCTCGGTAGGCAAGAAATGATCCATGAAAGCATCAACAAACTCATCCAACTTTGACGGAGGGCTCCCCTATCCACGGGAACTCACCCACATTTCAAACCACGAATATGCCGCTCCCTTTGTACGATAGGAAGCCACCTCAACCCCCTTTGTCTCAGTAGCCCTCATAACTCGGAGGGTCTTTTACATCTCATGAATAAACTCCTGATGGTCGGCCTCTGGGTCGGTGCCTGTGAACTCTAGAGGGGCTAACCGCATAAACTGGTTGACCTTGGATCCCGAAGAATCCCCTTGCTCGCTAGAGGATACAGGGGCAGCATGTGATCTTTGGTCCTGGGAGGCCACTATCTGGGTCAACATCTGAATAGCTCCCCTAAGGTCCCCATCAGAAATACCGGGACCGGAAGTTGGGACTGAAGAAGGATCAGGAACATCAGCGGGAGGGACTATAGCACCCTCCGCTGGAGCAGGAATAGGAATATCCTGTCCTGGGATGGAAGAGTCAGGCAGATTCAGGGTCGGGGAATCATTCTCACCCGCACCATCAGATAAAGAATTCACGGCCACTCCTGGGGTGGCATTGGCCTCTGGGCTGAGTAGGGCTCTCTTATTGTGTGCCATTTACTGAAAATTGGGAAAATGCACGAGTTAGAGACAGACAACCTCACCTTCCACCACATCGCACGATATAGAGTAGAAATGAAAGGGTACTTTCCTAAATGTCCATGAATCCCCCTAATTATAGATGTGGTCAACAACACACCGATAAGAAGTGTTCCACTAGACACGGCTCCGAGACATCCTATGACGCTTTTAAAACCTTAGGCTCTGATACCAAATTTGTCACGCCCCAAAATTGAGGGACAAGACCGGAACCTAACCGGGTAAAGCCGGTCAAGCGCACCTGGATTGCCTTTCCTACCCAACGCGTTTCCCCCATATATACAATGCACCATATTCCATATGAAATAACAACTTAGGATTTAAGCGTGGATTTACAAACTTAAGTTCATTTCTCTTTTAGCATTTCACAATTGATTCCCAAAACATACACCATACATACATAACCTTCCAATGCGAACCACGATTCTGAATGCGTATAGTTACTACCCAAAATACATATTTACACCCACATCATGTCTACGGAGCCTCTACGAATACTAGGAGTTTATACAATACTTGCCAGCAATAAGGCCCCGGCTATACCTTACAATACATAACAAACTCAAAAGAGATGGCATGAATTACACACGGCCTTGGGAGGAAGTGGGGCTCACCAGTACTTGCTGAAAGAGGAGGAGGGGGCACCACTAACAGCGAGCTGAGCTACCTGCTATGGACATACCTACATCCATATAAAAGATGCAGCGCCCCCGGCAAAATGGACTTTAGTACTGTGGAATAGTACTAGTAAGTATGAGCAAACTTTACTCAAAGTAAATTCAAGAGATGCACAAATAGAAAGCAGTTAAAGGAACCAACACATAGTGCACAGTGATACAGAAAACAAGTAAAATTGAGATCCTCACAAATTCTCGTTTCATCACAATCACATTTCCCTTTACACTCCACCCTTGTTACCTCTCCACCCTTATTACTACGTGTTACGGCGTGCAACCCGTTCCCACCTTACATTTCTGTTGCGGCGTGCAACCCGATCCCACCGTACAGTTTACACTACACCCTTGATACCTTTCCACCCTTATTACTTCTTGTTGCGGCATGCAACCTGATCCCACCGGACCATCACATTTCATGGCAAACAGTAACAACCCACAATTCAATCACAGGGTTTCATATCATCAAGAGTACAATTTCATAACACCCAACCAATCACGTGTTCACAATAGTCTTTCTCATCCATTAGTTCAACCACAAAGATGCTCATAAAAAAGAACATAAATTTATTACAAACAACAATCCATATGAAATTAAGCCACAATAAACCTTGCCAACAACGAGTCATGTACGATGTTTCCATGGCCATTTAGTTCAATTAGATCAATTCACAATTCCCCCTCATCACTTGTTACATAGCCATTATCACTTAGATACATTTACACATTTGAGTTTGTTATCATTCTTTCATATCAACATACTCAAGCATTTAAAGAACCTTGCACATGTTAGAGTAATCACACAGAAATCACCTTTTAAAATTTCAATTATCACGATAGTCAACTAAGAAAAATTAGAAAATGAAATCTCACACCTCGACACAACCGGGAAATCAATTCACATATACTCAGCAAAAAACTCATACCAAATGTTTGGACACCAACAAGTGACTCTACGAAGATTAAAGTTAGCCATACATATCTCGAGTCGTCCCCTTTTTAATTTCTATCACAATTCACCGTACCGTCTAGCATCGTCAATCTATTCCACAATGTGAGATATTTCCCTCAGAATAAGGAATCTTGTACTCAATTGAGCATTTTGTCAAACACTCTGTGACCCCTTAGACTACGAACCCCCTTTTGAGAATAATTACCCATACTTGTTTTTCCCTTTACTAGATTACGGGGTTTAACTCACATGCATGCAAGATTTCACTTTTTATTTTCAAGAACCAACCTATGTGTGTTTTATTCTTACACAAAATTTGAGAAATTGGGAAAATAGGGTGAAGACTTACCTCTTTGAGTGTAGAAGATAACAATAACTCGATAATTTCTGGGTTGAGGGATTTTGAAAAATCAAATTGGATGATGTTGAAACCTTCTCTCTTAAGAAATATCTTCTTCTCTCTCTATTTTTTGTCAGAAAATCGCTAAAAATGAAGGGAATGGGTGTTTTATAAAACAGGGGGTCGGGTCTTAAATTAAGAAAATAGGAGCCCCGACATAGAGATGCGGTCAGGAATGCGATGCTATGCGGTCCGTATTCCTGTCTCATAGTTGGCCTTCTAATGGGACAAAATGGGAATCACACTGCCCAGGTATGCGACCACTATGCGGTCAGTATACCTGTTATGTGATCGTAAAGTGTGTCGCATAACCTCCCTCGCAAAAACCATGGGGCAAGAATGCGACAACTATGCAGCCCGCATTCATGAAATGTGATCGCATTCTAGGCTGCATATCTGTCCTCATAATGGATAGGAAACTGTCCAGGTATGCGACCACTATGCGGTCTGCATACCTGTTATGCGATCGCATAGTGTGTCACATAACAAGCAATTTCTGGAAAATTTAATCTTTCAAGTTCTGGGATACTTTTAACTCAAAATAGGACCATTTTAAGAATTTCAACAGTTATAACAGCACAGGGACCTATTCGGTCATTATTTTAGACATAGAAATTTTACGGTTCTTTACAGTATAATTATTTTTTCATTTATGACTTAAATAAATTTTGTTAAAATATGCATGAATATTAAATTTTTACAACTGATTTTGAATTTATATCTATTTATCACTTATACGAGATACACGTGCAAAGCGCGTGCCTGGATACCAATGACTTAACAGTATAAAAATAGACTTATAGTTACTAGATCAGAACATAACTATCTAGCTCAATCCATATTTCGTTTATTACATACAAAGGCTCTTTTCTTCTCTGCCGTTTTCGCCCGTTCAAATAGTCAACTACAGATTTATCTCACGATGAGCTCTTATTCCTAATGATTTAATCCTCCACAATTCTGATATAGTTTTCATCATCATAGGAGCAATTTCAGTAGGGATAAGATTAAATAAACAAGGATGGTTCTTTTTTGGAGTACTACTGATAGGCAGTACAGTTGTAGCAGTACTGCTGTTATCCACGTCTAATGACTTAGAAGTATTATCGCTATGGAATGAAATCACCATAGAACTTGATATACCAACAATTCCTCTCGAAATATGTAATGACCCGACCAGTCGTTTTGAGCTCCAGCGCGTAGTTTAGCAGTTTGAGGTCATGAGCAGCTTTATTCAAGTATTATGACTTGTCGGTGTGGTCGAAACTGAATTTCAGGATATGATGACATAGAACTTGATATACCAACAATTCCTCTCGAAATATGTAATGACCCGACCAGTCGTTTTGAGCTCCAGCGCGTAGTTTAGCAGTTTGAGGTCATGAGCAACTTTATTTCAAGTATTATGACTTGTCGGTGTGGTCGAAACTGAATTTCAGGATATGATGATTCCGTACTTGGGCATATGTCCGGATCGGGCTTTGGATAAACCAGGAGCGTTTCGGCACATATGATGGAAGATAGCATTTTAGAAGAATTTTATAAATTTGGGATGAGAGGCATTTCAGTGTGATAGATGTCCGTTTGGGATCTCGAGTCTTGGAATAGCTTTGTATGGTGATTCTGGAGTTGGGAGCGCGATCAGAAGTGAATTCGGATGTTCATAGGTCATTTTGAAGTCATTTGGCTAAAGATAGAAATTTGAAGGTTTTTGAGAAGTTTGACCGAGAGTTTGACTTTTTTGATATCGGGGTCGGATTCCAATTCCGAAAGTTGGAGCAGGTCCGTAAGATCGAATATGACTTTTCTGCAAAATTTGGGGTCAATCGGACGTGATTTGATAGGTTTCGGCATCGGATGTAGAAGTTTGAAATTTCAAAGTTCATAAAGCTTGAATTGGAGTGCGATTCATGATTTCGACGTTGTTTGATGTGATTTGAGGCCTCGAGTGAGTTCGTATCATGTTTTGGGACATGTGGATATAATTTGTTAAGCTCACGAGGGCCTCGGGTGGATATCGGAAGGCTAACGAAATGAATTTCGGGCCAAAATAGCTGTTGAATTTTCTACTGCAAATCTGTTTTGGACAACGACTGATGCATCGAAGAGCTAACTTTGGAAGCGTATATGTCAAAATCTACGAGGAATCTGAAAATTTACAAAACACAAAAACTGAGCCCTTACATTCTAGTTTCCATAAAGTTAAACCATTCATTATTTGTACATTTGATCAGAAAGTTATGATCGATTGAAGATGGATGGTGAAGCAGTTTCGACAGAATTTACTGATGCATGGATCCGACTTTGGAAGCTCATATCTCGGAATATATAAAGAGTTATATGGTGTACAACCTATAAAATTAAATATCTTCGAGTCTAGTTTCTAAATCTTTAAACCGTTTGTCATTTGGATATTTCTACAAGGTGTTATGTGCGTTTTAACAGAAGGTGTACATCAAGGAAAAATTGTAATAGGATGTACAACCTGCACAACGCAAGGTACAACTCGATGAAGCCTAGGCAGATTGTTTTAAACACGAGTTTTGGCCTATTTATTTCATTTCTTTCATTTGGTTTGGACGATTTTGGAGAGTTCAAGGAGGGATTTTCACCAAACAACACTAGATAAGTGATTTCTTCCTATTTTTGAGTTAAATATGTAATCTTACATGGATTTAGACATGAAAAATTAGTATAAATTTGAGATTTTTGGGGAAGTTAGAATTTTGGACTTTTACCATGAATTTGAGCATGAAAACTAGAGCAAATTGTATATTTGAGTTAGTAAAGCTATGGGTAGAATTTATCTTCGAGAAATTTCGGAATCCGGGCACGTAGGCCCGAGGGCATTTTGCTCAACTTTTCGAGCGGAGTTGAGAACCTATATAATTTGAATTGTTACAAGTATTAGAGTTTATTTTTATTGGTTTGCCCGTTATTTGAATTGTTTTGGGGCGTTGTGCATGAATTGGAGTCGTCGAAAGGGCTTGTAAGCCGGTTATGGAATTTCGGAGCGAGGTAAGTCTCCTTTCTAACTTTGTGAGGGGGAATTGTCCCCATAGGTGAACTATGCATGCTATTATTTTCGGGGGCTACATACGCACGAGGTGACGGGAGTCCGTGCGCAGCTACTAATATGCTTATGTCCGGGTAGTCTAGGACCCACTACCATGCCTTACGTGTTGTACATGTGATCCTTCCAATAATATTAGACTAATACTGCTATTGAATTGGTAATTTATTTCCTAAGAAGGCTAGAGTGTACATTTCTTAATCGTTTAGAAAGAGAATTGATTTCTCCGTGGTTGATTGTGTTCTTGATACGGTTATATTATTGAATATTATTAAACTTGGCAAATGAGTTTCAAAATAAAGATTTAAATGTTATTTTATTCGTGATCCTTTAAGAAGAATTTTACCATTTCCATGGGTAACTGCTTTCGTGATAAATGTGGACTTATTGTGTGAATATGTGTAATTATGGGTGCCTGAGTCGCATGTATGATTCGCGAGCAGGATAACCCTGTATTTATGGGTGTTGCATCTATGGTTGGAGCCGTTCGACCCTCGGCAGTGCACAATTTATTATTGTTGGTCCGCGCCGTTCGACCCTCGGCATTGTTTGCGCATGATATTTGCTGCGTACTTCTTGTGATCTTTGAACTGCTTGCTGGCCTAGACTTTATGAGATTTGCAACTGAAATGATAAAGGTTTTAAAGTTGGAAAAGGAATGTGATAAGTAGTTGATTTTTCCTATCATTACTTTTTAAACCTTCTGTGATATTCATGCTCAGTGTTTTCCTTTATTCTTATTAAATTGACTTCTAGCAAGTGTCTAATTTGACCTTTCGTCACTACCTCTATGAGGTTAGGCGGGATACTTACTGAGTACACGTTGTTTTCGTACTCATGCTACACTTGCTGTGCATTTTTATTGCATAGGTACCCTCACATCATTGTGGTTGACTTGGAGACTTAGACGAGCTGCATCACCCAGAGACGACCCGCAGCCAGCAGAGTCTTCCTCTCGTGTTGTATTCATTTTTATTTTAAACTCCTTGTCCAACTTGTATTTCGGGTAGGCATGGTAGTATTTGTACAAATTCCTAGAAGCTTTGCTCATGCACTTGTGACACCGGGTTCTGGGATGTGTTTGGAAAGGTTTTTTTTATTTATTTATTTCAAAATGGATGTTTAATCTATCAAATTTGCTTAGCAGATTTTTATTCGGTTGTTATTATGTAACGATTTCTAAATATTAAAACGGGAATTTAACTTAACTATTAATCATTGGCTTGCCTGACAATGGTGTCCGGTGCCATCACGACCTTACGGATTTTGGGTCGTGACAACATGGTATCAGAGCTCTAGGTTCCCTTACGTTTCACGAGTCATGAGCAAGTCTAGTAGAGTCTTGCGGATCGGTACCGAGACGCCTATACTTATCTTCGAGAGGCTACAGGGTTGTTAGGAGTACTTCCCTTCTTGATTCCTCATCATGCGATTTGATTCCTCCGAGGCTTATGCCTATGTTTCTTCCTACTCAATCTTACGCGTCGTGAAGCGCTTGATATGAATCAGGAATTTGAGGAATTGAAATAGTGCTACGGATGTGGTGCGAGATATTTTCCATGCGTAAATTGTTGGGGCTATTGTTGTTGCCCTGCAGAAGGATTATATGTTGTTTCATCTCAGTAGTTGTGTTTCTGAGAGCCTTGAGGCTATGCTCAGGTAGTGACGATGTTTTCGATTTGTTATCGCCCGGTGTTGATATGATGGTAGAATGCTTGCCCATATGTCGAGGTAATGAATGACTTGAAGGGAGGTCTTCTCAGAGCGTAATTTCGAGATTTCAGTATTTTAGTTCCGGCGGAGGAAGGGCAATTAGACTATGAATGTTCAAGTCTAGGGGAATAAAGTGATAAGACTTGGTGTTATCAAGCGAGGTGGAGTGTTCACTTGTGATGTGATATCGTTGTCTTCAATCGAATAGAATGTGTTAAGTTCTCCGGTGTTATAGTTATTCAGTTGCATTGGGTCATAGAGTTGTGAAGTGGTATTGAAGAAGCAACTGTCATAGACTGTGGTGTGTGGTGGTTCAAGTATTGAATGAGTATTTCTAATGAAGGCAGCTCGAGAAAGATGATCTTCGGGGAGTCGAAGTTATGGTGATCTGCTGGTTCAGGTGTTGCAAAGAATGATATTGAATTGAGGCTGCAATTGAGAAGCATGCGATGAAGGAAGACATGTGAGAAGTGTCAGGGGGCGGCTAAATCTCTAAAATGCCAGGCATGAGAGACGGAAGTCGGGTAGTTTCTTAAAGGAACGGGTTTAACTAAAGTGGGAGAGTGGCAGTGTAGCATATGAGTTCAGTGGTAAGATAGATTCCTATCTTGAGGAGAAGTTTTGAGTGGTTTGAGGATTTTTGTGGACGGTGATTGGGTCCGCGGGCTTAAATTGAAATGTGGTTATTTCGGCGAAGGTTGGATATAATAGAGAGAATTTTCTAGGGATGAAGAAGGATGCAATATGGCGATGAATCTGAAGCAATTATAGCACATTTAGTATATGTCGATGAGGAGCTGACGGAGTGGTAGAGTCGGTGAATGATAACAGGCTTATGATGGGGTATTGATGTTGTAGAAAGTGTGCAGTACAACGTCGTTGGAAGGTGTCAGTTGATGATTTCCACAAGTGGGTTATCTCCTGTGAGTAGATTAGCGGTTGTGTGGTTGGCAAGTGTCTTCGAGGGATTCTAGTGGCTATCCGGTAGGAGTCCGAATATTTGAATGATGCTAAAGAATTTAAGTATTCATGGGATGCTAATATGAGGACTTAGAAGAAATTGACAGATTGATTGAGAAAGATCATGTCAGCAAAGGAGAGAGGAATTTGGTGGGGTCCAGAATGATGCAAGGAGTAGCTTCAGGCTAAGTGGGAGCGTCCAACCGCCTATGATGGGGTTGCAGGAATATCATCTCATGGGGTTACGGATTATAGGCGTATTGGCAAGTTATTTCAGCTAAGGGGAAAGGAGTAAAAGTGATAATTGTGCATGAGATTTGATTAATATTTGCAAAAGTTGGCTCTATTGGACCAGTGTTAGGTTTTGGGAGTGTTCTATGTTATTTTCAGCATGCAGGATAGTATTGGAGGAGTGAGATAAATAAACTCCGGGTTGTAGAAAGATTATCAAGAGGATATGAGACAGGTTGCGGGATTTAGGCAGCATGATCTCGTGAATCAAGGTCACTCGGGATGAGTGAGGGTTGAGTTGCTATGAGTTTAAGAAAGTTACTATTATTCCTGAGGCAATTGAAGATGATTAAAAGAAGATAGAGTGATTAGCCATGGTTGAAATGGCGCACTTACGGCAGTGATCAGTTCCTTCAGTGTGATTAAGTTATGCGTGTAGTTTGTGCCAGTACGTGCAAGGCTTGTCAGTCGCCTTAATGGATTTTATTTGGAAGCATTCAAGTATTATGGCCTGTCAGGTGTAGGCGGATCCCGGAAGGATTATGGTGGTATAGACTACTCCTTGAGGATTTTCCTGTTTTGTGATTTTGAGAATTTACATGTGTGTTGTTATGGTTCCCTTGAATTGAGGTAAGTAAAAGGTTTCTATGTGATGAAGTGTTTCCCTTATTAGCGGTTCAGGAGTTATGATGGGAATCCCATGCCATTCCATACCGGCATGTTAGGTGCAATAGTCAGTGTGGAGCTGGAAGTAAGGATCAGGGTTTTGGTTCGGTGTTGACAAGGATATCATGAGCATGGGTAATCAAGGGGAAAAAGGGATATGAATGTTCAAGGTAAGTTGTTGATGACTTCAGCGTCATCTGAGATCGGTGTTTGGTGAAAGAGGCTTTGTATCCTGGATATGGGTTCTTGATTTGTTTTACAACGTTAGCATGGTCGGTGGGATGGATGTGCAGACTTTTTACCTTGTGTGGAAGGTCGTGGGAGCGTGACCATAGGAAGATTGTATAAGTGTGACATGTAATCACCTGATTGATTGAAGATTTAGACCAAGTATAAGGAAGTGCAATATTGCTTATTAGAGAATTTATGCCTGGAAGGCGTTCGGTTCGGTTTGTTGTGGATTGTGGGGTGTTTGTCCCGACTATGATGGTTGTTCTTGCGTGTTATGAGAGGAAGTGGGTTATTATGGACCCAGGTAAAGCTATTAGCCTAGTGCAGTGTGAGCGGAATCGGCTTGAGGGTTGTGAACTGATTCAATGTGGTTGTGGGCTCCATGTGAATCAAGTGTGTTCATTTCAGTATAGCGCTCCTGAAGGAAGGGTGTTGGAATATCAGATGTTGTTCCATATTCGTCAAATTCATGTATATTATGATTTTGCCGTGTGAGGTGTGAAACGGCTTGATAGATCCCTATGTGTTGATTTTCCTTGTAGTGATGATGTTATGTGAGCAAGAGATCTCTTGAGATTGAGAGTATATATATCGCACCCCACTTGTGCTCGAGTTTTGTAGCGTATGGCTCTATCGGTCTCCCCAGAATGGTATTATGCACTTAGTGTGCTTATGACCGATATTCGGTAATTTGTAATGGGGAGCAATTCATCTTCATGCATATCTCCTTGTGTGAATTTTATGATAAGATCAGGTGGCACGCCTCCACGGGTATATTATTTGGATCGGGTTTCACGCCGCACCAATGTGATGTTGAGTACGGTTCCCTATAATTATTTTTCTTGTGATTTACTTCCAATTTTTTGAGGAAATTTCATATTATTTGTGTGAGTCGAGTAGTCCTTTCCTAAGTCATTTCCTTATGTATCATGTTCGAGTTGTGACCTATTGGCGCATTGTGGCATCGTGTGAGACTGATGGTTATGTCTGGGGTGATTTGTTGACTGAGCAGTTCATACTGGATGAGACGAGATTTATGGATCATGGATCGGTGCGATAAGATTATGTGAAGTATATTACAGGACAATTACCATTATTTGGTTCGTAATGAGATGATGATTTTAGTCAATAAGAAAGATTCAATGTTTGGTTAACTCTTCAATTGTTAGAAATTTCTACACATCTCCTCCGTTGTGGTGGTATCGTCATCATTATAGCAGGATGTATGTATGTATATTATAAGGTGCATTGGGAGCATCAGATTCGTAGAATTTTGGCTGATAAAGTTCAGGGAATGTCATGGTGGCTAGATGATGAATTATGTGGTGCATGGTGCTGATTCAGTAAAGGTACGCAGTCGTGTTCTGGTACCTCGTGTGGTAATTTCTACGGTGTTCATATATTAGAAACAAGCCTGGCAGAGAATTTCAAGAGTTGGAACTGGGTTCTAAGCTTATTGTATGGATAAAAGAGGATATCTTCAGATTTGATCAAGCGAATGTGCTCAACTGGGTTGTGGTAGCATGGGCAGGTGCACGAGGTGTTAAACAGTGATTTCAGATAACTCCAGAGCAGTGCTTGGCACGTTCGAGGACGAACGTATGTTTAAGTGGGAGAGAATGTAGCGACTCGACCGGTCGTTTTGAGCTCTAGAGCGTCGTTTAGTAGTTTGAGGTCCTAAGCATCTTTATTTCAAGTATTATGACTTGTCGGTGTGGTCGGAATGAATTTCAGGAAGTTTTGAGTCAATTTAGGAAGAAAATTCTCAATTCAGAAGCCTTAAGTTGGAAGAATCAACTAAGATTGGAATTTTGAGTAAACGACCTATGAATCGGGATTTGAAAGTTCCAGCAGGTTCGTATGATGATTTCGGACTTGGGCGTATGTCCGGATCGGGCTTTAGATAACCCGGGAACGTTTCAGTGCATATTATGGAAGATAGCATTTTAGAAGAATTTCATAAATTTGGGTTGTAAGGCATTTCAGTGTTATAGATGTCCGTTTGGGATTCCGAGTTTGGGAATAGCTTCATATAGTGATGCTGGAGTTGGGAGCGCGATTAGAAGTGAATTCGGATGTCCGTAGGTCATTTTGAAGTCATTTGGCTAAAGATAGAAATTTGAAGGTTTTTGAGAAGTTTGACCGAGAGTTTGACTTTTTGATATCGGGGTCGGATTCCAATTTCGAAAGTTGGATCAGGTCCATAAGGCCGAATATGAATTGTCTGTAAAATTTTGGTCAATCAGACGTGATTTGATAGGTTTCGGCATCAGATGTAGAAGTTTGAAATTTCAAAGTTCATAAAGCTTGAATTGGAGTGCGATTCATAATTTCGACGTTGTTTGATGTGATTTGAGGCCTCGAGCGAGTTCGTATCATGTTTTGGGACATGTTGTTATAATTGGTTAAGCTCCCGAGGCCGAGGGTGCATTTCGGAAGGCTAACGTAATAAATTTCGGGCCAAAATAGCTGCTGAAATTTCTGCTACAAATCTGTTTTGGACAGCAACAGATGCATCAAAGAGCTAACTTTGGAAGCGTATATATCAAAATCTATAAGGAATTTGAAAATATTTGTAACATAAAAGTTGTATCCCTTGCATTATAGTTTCCAGAAAGTTAAACCATTCATGATTTGGACATTTCATCAGAAAGTTATGATTGATTGAATATGGCTAGTGAAGCAGTTTCGACAGAATTTACCGATGCATGGAGCCGACTTTGGAAGCTCATATCTCGGAATATATAAAGATCTATATGGTGTAAAACCTATCAAATTAAAGATATTTGAGTCTAGTTTCTAAATTATTAAACTTTTTGTCATTTGGATATTTCTACAAGGAGTTATGGGCGTTTTAAAAGAAGGTGTACAGCAAGGGAAAATTATAATAGGATGTACAACCTGCACAGCGCAATGTACAACTCGATGAAGCCTTGGCAGATTGTTTTAAACATGAGTTTTGGCCCATTTCTTTCATTTGGTTTGGATGATTTTGGAGAGCTCAAAGAGGGACTTTCACCAAACAACACTACGTAAGTGATTTCTTCCTATTTTTTAGTTAAATATGTGACTTACATGGATTTACACCTGAAAAATTAGTATAAATTTGAGATTTTTGGGGAAGACCTATAATTTGGAATTTCGGACCTTTACCATGAATTTGAGCATGAAAATTAGAGCAAATTGTATATTTGAGTTAGTAAAGCTATGGGTAGAATTTATCTTCGAAAAATTTCGGAATCCGGGCACGTAGGCCCAAGGGCATTTTGGTCAACTTTTCGAGCGGAGATGGGAACTTATATAATTTTAATTCTTAAAAGTATTAGAGTGATTTTTTAATTGTTTTCCCGTTATTTGAATAGTTTTGGGGCGTTGTGCATCAATTGGAGTCGTCGGAAGGGCTTGGAAGCCGGTTATGGAATTTCGGAGCGAAGTAAGTCTCCTTTCGAACTTTGTGAGGGGGAATTGTCCCCATAAGTGAACTAAATGAAAAAATGCTATTATTTTTGGGGGCTACGTACGTACGAGGTGAAGGGAGTCCCTGCGTAGCTACTAATATGCTTATGTCCGGGTAGTCTAAGACCCACTAGCATGCCTTACATGTTGTACATGTGATCCTTCCAATAATATTAGACTGATACTGCTATTGAATTGGTAATTTATTTCCTAAGAAGGCTAGAGTGTGCGTTTCTTAATCATTTAGAAAGAGAATTAATTTCTCTGTGGTTGACTATGTTCCTGATACTGTTATATTATTGAATATTATTAATCTTGGCAAATGGGTTTCGAAACAAAGATTTAAATTCTATCTTTTTCGTGATCCTTTAAGAAGAATTTTACCACTTTCATGGGTAACTGCTTTCGTGATAAATGTAGACTTATTGTCTGTATATGTGTAGCTATGGGTGCCTGAGTCGCATGTATGATTAGCGAGCAGGATAACCATGTGTTTATGTATAACCGCGTCGCATGATCGATTCGCGACCGGAGCAAATAGATGTATCTATGGTTCGAGCCATTCGACCCTCGACAGTGCACAGTTTATTATTGTTGGTCTGCGTTGTTCGACCCTCGGCATTGTTTGCGCATGATATTTGCTGCGTACTTCTTGTGATATTTGAACTGCTTGCTGGCTTGGATTTTATGAGATTTGAAACTGAAATGATAAAGGTTTTAAAGTTGGAAAAATGAATGTGAGAAATTGTTGATGTTTCCTATCATTACTTGTTAAACCTTATTTGATATTCATGCTCAGTGTTTTCCTTTATTCTTATTAAATTGACTTCTAGCAAGTGTCTAATTCGACCTCTCGTCACTACCTCTCTGAGGTTAGGCGGGATACTTATTGAGTACACATTATTTTTGTACTCATGCTACACTTGATGTGCGTTTTTATTGCACAGGTACCCTCACAGCATTGTGTTTGACTTGGAGACTTAGACGAGCTGCATCATCCGGAGACGACCAGCAGCCGGCCGAGTCTTTCCCTCGTGTTGTATTCATTTTTATTTTAAAGTCCTTGTCCAACTTGTATTTCAGACAGGCATGGTAGTATTTGTACAAATTCCTATAAGTTCGCTCATGCACTTGTGACACCGGGTTCGGGGATGTGTTTGGAAAGCTTTTTTTTCTTCAAAATGGATGTTTAATCTATCAAATTTACTTAGAGGATTTTTATTCAGTTGTTATTATGTAACGATTTCTAAATATTAAAACGGGAATTTAACTTAACTATTAATCATTGGCTTGCCTGACAATGGTGTCCGGCGCCATCACGACCTTACGGATTTTGGGTCGTGACAAAATATTCTTTTCATCGTCAACTAGAGCAAGGTCATTAGGGATTAATTAAAAAGTAAAGAATGATTCTTTTTAGGAATGTTACTGTATGGTAGTACAATTAAAAGATGTCAACATTAAGTTTACAAGTTGCAATAACACTAATTTTTGTATAATTATTTTTTCATTTATGACTTAATCAAATTTTGTTAAAATATACATGAATATTAAATTTTTACAATTGATTTTGAATTTATATCTATTTATTACTTATACGAGATACACGTGCAAAGCGCGTGCCTGGATACCAATGACTTAACAGTATAAAAATAGATCTATAGTTACTAGATCAGAATATAACTATGTAGCTCAATCCATATTTCGTTCATTACATACAAAGGCTCTTTTCTTATCTTCCGCTTTCGCCCTTTCAAATAAGAAACTCCAGATTTCTCTCGCGATGAGCTCTTATTACTAATGATTTGATCCTCCACAATTCTGATATACCTTTAATCATCATAGGAGCAATTTCATCAGGGTTGTGATTTAAAAAGCAAGAAGGATTCTTTTTTGGAGTACTACTGATAGGCAATATAGTTCTAGTGAAACTGCTGTTATCCATGTCTAATGACTTAGATGCATTATCACTATGCAACTAAAGCACCATAGAACATGATATACCAACAATTCCTCTCGAAATATTTTTTTCATCGTCAACTAGAGCAAAGTCATCAGGATTGATTAAAAAGGAAAGAATGATTCTTTTTAGGAATGCTACTGCATGGTAGTACAATTAAAAGATGTCCACATTAAGTTTACAAGTTGCAATAACACTAATTTTTGTATAATTATTTTTTCAGTTATGATTAATCAAATTTTGTTAAAATATGCATGAATATTAATTTTCACAACTGATTTTAAATTTATATCTATTTATTACTTATACGAGATACACGTGCAAAGCGCGTGCCTGGATACCAGTGACTTAACAATATAAAAATAGACCTATAGTTACTAGATCAGAACATAACTATGTAGCTCAATCCATATTTCGTTTATTACATACAAAGACTATTTTCTTCTCTTCCACTTTCGCCCGTTCAAATAAACAACTCCAGATTTCTCTCGCGATGAGCTTTTACTCCTAATGATTTGATCCTCCACAATTCTGACATACTTTTCATCATCATAGGAGTAATTTCATCAGGGTTATGATTTAAAAAGCAAGGAGGATTCTTTTTTGGAGTACTACAGATAGGCAATACAGTTCTAGCGGTACTGCTGTTATCCACGTCTAATGACTTAGAAGCATTATCACTATGCAACTAAAGCACCATAGAACATGATATACCAGCAATTCCTCTCGAAATATTAATTTCATCGTCAACTAGAGCAAGGTCATCTGGGATTTATTAAAAAGGAAAGAATGATTCTTTTTAGGAATGCTACTGTATGGTAGTACAATTAAAAGAGGTCCACATTAAGTTTACATGTTGTAATAACACTAATTTTGTATAATTATTTTTTCATTTATGACTTAATCAAATTTTGAAAAATGTGCATGAATATTAAATTTTTACAACTGATTTTAAATGTATACCTATTTATTACTTATACCAGATACACGTGCAAAGCGCGTTCCTGGATACTAATGACTTAGCATTATAAAAATAAACCTATAGTTACTATATCAAAACATAACTATGTAGCTCAATCCATATTTCTTTACTACATACAAAGGCTCTTTTCTTCTCTTCTGCTTTCGCCTGTTCAAATAAACAACTCCAGATTTCTCTCGCGATGAGCTCTTATTACTAATGATTTGATCCTCCACAATTCTGATATACTTTTCATCATCATAGGAGCAATTTCAGTAGGGTTATGATTTAAAAAGCAAGGAAGATTCTTTTTTGGAGTACTACTGATAGGCAATACAGTTTATCATTTAATTAGTCAAAATAAATTCTTGTTTATCATTTATGAAAATCATTTCCTTTCACTTTATTAAATGTTAACTAATTAAAATCTGCCAAGTAAAACAATAGTTTAAATATTACACTTTAGCAAAATATATCCCAACACATCCCAGAACCCGGTGTCACAAGTACATGGGCAATTTCTAAGAATTTATACAATCATTACAAAGCCCGTCCGAAGTACGAGAGAGACTCTGTAAGCTGCGGATCGCCTCCGGATGATGCAGCTCGCCTAAGTCTCCGAATCCTCCACATTGCTATGAAAGTACATGTGCAATAAAATGCACATCAAGTGTAGCATGAGTACAAAAAATAATGTGTACTCAGTAAGTCGCCCGCCTAACCTCAGAGAGGTTGTGACGAAAGGTCGAATTAGACACTCACTAAGGGCCAACAAATTAATTAGCAGCATAAGATGAACACGCTAGGCATGTAAAGGTAGCAAAGCAGAAATGCATATAAGGCACTGAAATCCAAGTAAATACTGGGAATAAACAAACAGTTACCACTTCCTCAACATTTTTCAAAATATCTTAAATAAACAATATCCTCTTTGTTTTCCCCCAAATATCATAAATCCACAGTTTCTTCTTTATTTTCCCCCAAATATCTTATTACTTAAAAATCATGAAAATTATTTAACAATTTAGCATGCGCATACAGGATAAGGACAACCGGCCTGAGCCATCATAATAATCATCTTTGTGCACTGCCGAGGGTCGAACGGGCCGAACCATAATATTTCTTTCAATCTCGCTGTGGCGTACGGCCCTCTCCCATGAGAGTGGGGAAAATACACTCCGCTCGCGGAATGTAAATTTTGAAGCGGTCACATGCAGACATGCACAATCAACAATCCACCCCGAATACGTCGGGAACACAAATACTCAAGTAAATGACCGATTTCTCTTTTAAAAACAAAAAAATAGTATTTAAATCCTTTTTCGAAATTCACTTGCCAAGTTTTTATAATGTTTAATAATACAACCTTATCCGGAGATACAATTACCCGCGAAGGAAATCAATTCTCTTTTTAGAATGATTTAGAAAATAAACTCTAGTATTACTTAGTCATTCAATTATAATTTCGATTATATTAGCAATCTAATATCACAGACAAGGTCACAGGTACAACAGGTAAGGCATGCTAGTAGGTCCTAGGCTACCCGGACGTGGCATAATAGCAGCTACGCACGGACTCTCGTCACCTCGTGCGTACATAGACCCCGAAGATAGTCACACATACTTAATTAGTTCACCTAGGGGAATAATTCCCCCTCACAAACTCAGAAAGGAGACTTATCTCGCTTCAAAATTCCAATACCGGCTTCCAAGCCCTTCCGACGACTCCAACGGACGCACAACGCCCCAAAACTATCCAAACAACGACAAACCAATGAAAATATATTCTAATACTTGCAAAAATTCCAAATTATTTAATGCCCCAACTCCGCTCAGTGAAATGACCAAAATGCCCTCGGGCCACGTGCCCGGAATCCGAAATTTCTTGAAGACATATCCTACCCATAGCGTTACTAACTCAAATATACAATTTACTCAAATATTCTTGCTCAATTCGTGGCTAAAACTCCAAATTACCATTTTCTAGGTTTCTTTAAGATTTTCCAAATTTCCAATCAATTCCCATGCCTAATACATGCATATAATCTTGTATTTAACATAAAAATGAGAGGAATTTACTTACCTTGATATGCATGATGAAAACCCCCCTTGAAGCCTCCCAAAATCACCATGCCAAGATGAAAAGTAGTGAGGAAATGGCCATAATTCACGGTTATAAACATTCTGCCCAGACGGCCCCTTCTATGCGATCGCACTCCCCTTCACGCGATTACATAGGCCAATCTAAAAAAAAACCAAAATTTCACTGTGCGATCGCATACAAGACCCTGCGATCGCATAGGGCAACCCAGCAGCCTTCCCAAATCCTTCCCTGCGATCGCAAACACCTACACGCGATCGCATAAGAAAATTCCCAGGCCTCCAATTCTTTGCCTATGTGATCGCATACACTGCCATGCAATTGCACAGGCCAAATCCAAGCAGCCTCAAATTCTTCCCCTATGCAATCGCATACACTGCCACGCGATCGCACAGGCCAAATCCAAGCAGCCTCCAAATCCTTCTATGCAATCGCACACCCACTCACGCGATCGCATAGAGTAAATACCTGCTGCACTCACACCAGAAAACCAGCAACCCTCTCAAGGATAAAATCAACCCGTTGAGCATCCGAAACACACCTGAGGCCCCTGAGACCTCAACCAAAACTACCAACCAGTCTCAATACCTCATTCGAACTTAGTCGAGCCTCAAAATCACATCAAACAACGCCGAAATCACGAATCGCACTAAAATGCAAACTTCATGATCTTAGAAATTTCCAACTTCTGCATCCGATGCCGAAGCCTATCAAATCATGTCCGATTGACCTCAAATTTTGCACACAAGTCATATTCGACATTACAGACCTGCTCCAATTTTTGGAATCGCATTCCGACCCTGATATCAAAATTTTCACTTCCGATCGATTTTCTCAAAAACCTTCAAATTTCTATCTTTAGCCAAATAACTCCAAAATGACCTACGGACATCCAAATTCACTTCCGATCGCGCTCCCAACTCCAGAATCACCATACGAAGCTACTCCCAGACTCGGAATCCCAAACGGACATCAATATCACTAAAATGCACTTTAGGCCAAATTTAGGAAGTTTCTTCAAAAATGCTGACTTCCACAATATACGCCGAAACACTCCCGGGTTATCCAAAACCGATCTGGACATACGCCCAAGTCCAAAATCATCATACGAACCTGCTGGAACCTTCAAATCCTGATTCGGAGGTTATTTACTCAAAATTCCAATCTTAGTTGATTCTTCCAACTTAAGGCTTCTGAAATGAGAATATTCTTTCCAAGTAAACTCTAAACTTCCCGAAATCCAATTTCGACCACACCTAGAAGTCATACTACCTGAAATGGAGCTACTCACGATATCAAACTGTTGAACGACGTGCTAGAGCTTAAAACGACCGGTCGGTTCGTTACAAGTTTACAAGTTGCAATAACACTAATTTTTGTATAATTATTTTTTCATTTATGACTTAATCAAATTTTGTTAAAATATGCATGAATATTAAATTTTTACAACTGATTTTGAATTTATATCTATTTATCACTTATACGAGATGCACGTGCAAAGCACGTGGCTGGATACCAATGACTTACCAATATAAAATAGACCTATAGTTACTAGATCAGAACATAACTATCTACTTCAATCCATATTTTGTTTATTACATACAAAGGCTCTTTTCTTCTCTAGCATTTTCGGTCGTTCAAATAATCAACTCCGGATTTCTCTCGCGATGAGCTCTTATTCCTAATGATTTGATCCGCCGCAATTCTGATATACTTTTCATCATCATAGGAGCAATTTCAACTGGGATAAGATTTAAAAATCAAGGAGGGTTCTTTTTTAGAGTACTACTGATAGGCAGTACAGTTGTAGCGATACTGCTGTTATCCACGTCTAATGACTTAGAAGCATTATCACTATGCAATGAAAGTTCAATAGAACTTGATATACCAACAATTCCTCTCGAAATATTTTTTTCATCGTCAACTAGAGCAAGGTCATCAGGGATTGATTAAAAAGGAAAGAATGATTCTTTTTTGGAATGCTACTGTATGGTAGTACAATTAAAATATGTCCACATTAAGTTTACAAGTTGCAATAACACTATCAATTTTGTTAAAATATGCATGAATATTAAATTTTACAACTGATTTTGAGTTTATATCCATTTATTACTTATGCGAGATACACGTGCAAATCGCGTGTCTAGATACCAATGACTTAATAGTACATAAATAGACCTATAGTTACTAGATCAAAACAAAACTATGTAGCTCAATCCATATTTCGTTTATTACGTACAGAGGATCTTTTCCTCTGTGTCGCTTTCGCTCGTTCAAATTCACAACTCCAGATTTCTCTCGAGATAAGATCTTATTCCTAATGATTTGATCATCCGCAATTCTAATATACTTTTCATCATCATAGGAGCAATTTCAGCAGGGTTATGATTTAAAAAGCAAGGAAGATTCTTTTTTGGAGTACTACTGATAGGCAATACAGTTCTAGCGGTACTGCTGTCATCCACGTCTAATCACTTAGAAGCATTATCACTATGCAATTAAAGCACCATAGAACTTGATATACCAACAATTCCTCTCGAAATATTTTTTTCATCGTCAACTAGAGCAAGGTCATCAGGGATTGATTAAAAAGGAAAGATGATTCTTTTTAGGAATGCTACTGTATGGTAGTACAATTAAAAGATGTCCACATTAAGTTTACAAGTTGCAATAACACTATCAAATTTTGTTAAAATATGCATGAATATTAAGTTTTACATCTGATTTTGAATTTATATCCATTTATTACTTATGCGAGATACATATGCAAAGCGCGTGTCTGGATAACAATGACTTAATAGTACAAAAATAGACCTATAGTTAATAGATCAGAACATAACTATGTAGCTCAATCCATATTTCGTTTATTACATACAAAGGATCTTTTCATCTCTGCCGCTTTCGCCCGTTCAAATTAACAACTCCAGATTTCTCTCGAGAAAAGATCTTATTTCTAATTATTTGATCCTCCCCAATTCTGATATACTTTTCATCATCATAGGAGCAATTTCAGTAGGGTTATGATTTAAAAAGCAAGGAAGATTCTTTTTTGGTGTACTACTGATAGGCAATACAGTTCTAGCGGTATTGTTGTTATCCGCGTCTAATGACTTAGAAGCATTATCACTATGAAACAAAAGCACCATAGAACTTGATATACCAACAATTCCTCTCGAAAATTTTTTTTTCATCGTCAACTAGAGCAAGGTCATCAGGGATCGATTAAAAAGGAAAGAATGATTCTTCTTAAGAATTCTACTGTATGGTAGTACAATTAAAAGATGTCCATATTAAGTTTACAAGTTGCAATAACACTAATTTTTGTATAATTATTTTTTCATTTATGACTTAATCAAATTTTGTTAAAATATGCATGAATATTAAATTTTTACAACTGATTTTGAATTTATATCTATTTATCACTTATACGAGATACACGTGCAAAGCGCGTGGCTGGATACCAATGAGTTACCAGTATAAAAATAGACCTATAGTTACTAGATCAAAACATAACTATCTAGCTCAATCCATATTTCGTTTATTACATACAAAGGCTCTTTTCTTCTCTGTCATTTTCGCCTGTTCAAATAATCAACTCCAGATTTCTCTCGCGATGATCTCTTATTCCTAATGATTTGATCCTCCGCAATTCTGATGTACTTTTCATCATCGTAGGAGCAATTTCAATTTGGATAAGATTTAAAAAGCAAGGAGGGTTCTTTTTTAGAGTACTACTGATAGGCAGTTCAGTTGTAGCGGTATTGCTGTTATCCACATCTAATGACTTAGAAACATTATCACTATGCAATGAAATCACTATAGAACTTGATATACCAACAATTCCTCTCAAAATATTTTTTTCATCGTCAACTAGAGCAACCTCATCAGGGATTGATTAAAAAAGAAAGAATGATTCTTTTTAGGAATGCTACTGTATGGTAGTACTATTAAAAGATGTCCACATTAAGTTTAAAAGTTGCAATAACACTATCAAATTTTGTTAAAATATGCATGAATATTAAATTTTACAACTGAATTTGAATTTATATCCATTATTACTTATGCGAGATACACATGCAAAGCGTGTGCCTGGATACCAATGACTTAATATTATAAAAATATACCTTTAGTTACTAGATCAGAACATAACTATGTAGCTCAATCCATATTTCGTTTATTACATACAAAGGATATTTTCTTCTCTGCCGCTTTTGCCCGTTCAAGTAAACAACTCCAGATTTCTCTCGAGATGAGATATTATTCCTAATGATTTGACCCTCCGCAATTCTAATATACTTTTCATCATCATAGGAGAAATTTCAGCAGGGTTATGATTTATAAAGCATGGAAGATTCTTTTTGGAGTACTACTGATAGGCAATACAGTTCTAGCGGTACTGTTGTTATCCACGTCTAATGACTTAGAAGCATTATCACTATGCAACTAAAGCACCATAGAACTTGATATACCAACAATTCTTCTCGAAATATTTTTTTCATCGTCAACTAGAACAAGGTCATCAGGGATTGATTAAAAAGGAAAGAATGATTCTTTTTAGGAATTCTACAATATGGTATTACAATTAAAAGATGTCCACATTAAGTTTACAAGTTGCAATAACACTATCAAATTTTGTTAAAATATGCATGAATATTAAATTTTACAACTGATTTTGAATTTATATCCACTTATTACTTATGCGAGATACACGTGCAAAGCGCGTGTCTTGATACCAATGATTTAATAGTACAAAAATAGACCTATAGTTACTAGATCAGAACATAAATATGTGGGTCAATCTATATTTCGTTTATTACATCCAAAGGATCTTTTCTGCTCTGCAGCTTTCGCCCGTTCAAATTAACAACTCCAGATTTCTCTCGAGATAAGATCTTATTCCTAATGATTTGATCCTCCGCAATTCTAATATACTTTTCATCATCATAGGAGCAATTTCAGCAGGGTTATGATTGGAAAAGCAAGGAAGATTCTTTTTTGGAGTACTACTGATAGGCACTACAGTTCTAGCGGTAATGTTGTTATCCACGTCTAATGACTTAGAAGCATTATCACTATGAAACTAAAGCACCATAGAACTTGATATACCAACAATTTCTGTCGCAATAGTTTTTTCATCGTCAACTAGAGCAAGGTCATCAGGGATTGATTAAAAAAGAAAGAATGATTCTTTTTAGGAATGCTACTGTATGGTAGTACAATTAAAAGATGTCCACATTAAGTTTACAAGTTGCAATAACACTATCAAATTTTGTTAAAATATGCATGAATATTAAATTTTACAACTGATTTTGAATTTATATCCATTTATTACTTATGCGAGATACACGTGCAAAGCGCGTGTCTGGATACCAATGACTTAATAGTACAAAAACAGACCTATAGTTACTAGATCAGAATATAACTATGTAGCTCAATCCATATTTCGTTTATTACATACAAAGGATCTTCTCTTCTCTGCCGCTTTCTCCTGTTCAAATTAACAACTCCAAATTTCTCTCGAGATAAGATCTTATTCCTAATGATTTGATCCTCCGCAATTCTGATATATTTTTCATCATCATAGGAGAAATTTCTGCAAGGTTATGATTTAAAAAGCAAGGAAGATTCTGTTTTGGAGTACTACAGATAGACAATACAGTTCTAGCGGTACTGATGTTATCCACGTCTAATGACTTAGAACATTATCACTATGCAACTAAAGCACCATAGAACTTGATATACCAACAATTCCTCTCGAAATATTTTTTTTCATCGTCAACTAGAGCAAGTTCATCAGGGATCGATTAAAAAGGAAAGAATGATTCTTTTTAGGAATGCTACTGTATGGTAGTACAATTAAAAGATGTCCATATTAAGTTTACAAGTTTCAATAACACTAATGTTTGTATAATTATTTTTTCATTTATGAGTTAATCAAATTTTGTTAAAATATGCATGAATATTAAATTTTTACAACTGAATTTGAATTTATATCTATTTTCACTTATACGAGATACACGTGCAAAACGCGTGGCTGGATACCAATGAGTTACCAGTATAAAAATAGACCTATAGTTACTAGATCAGAACATAACTATCTAGCTCAATCCATATTTCGTTTATTACATACAAAGGCTCTTTTCTTCTCTGTTGTTTTCTCCTGTTCAAATAATTAACTCCAGATTTCTCTCACGATGAGCTCTTATTCCTAATGATTTGATCCTCCGCAATTCTGATATATTTTTCATCATCATAGGAGCAATTTCAGTTATTACTTATGCGAGATACATGTGCAAAAGCGTGCCTAGATACCAATGAGTTAATAGTATAGAAATAGACCTATAGTTACTAGATCAGAACATAACTATGTAGCTCAATCCATATTTCGTTTATTACATACAAAGGATCTTTTCTTCTCTGCCGCTTTCGCCCATTCAAATAAACAACTCCAGATTTCTCTCGAGATAGGATCTTATTCCTAATTATTTGATCTTCCGCAATTCTGATATACTTTTCATCATCATAGGAGCAATTTCAGCAGGGTTATGATTTAAAAAAGCAAGGAGGATTCTTTTTTGGAGTACTACTGATAGGCAATACAATTCTAGCGATACTGCTGTTATTCATGTCTAATGACTTAGAAGCATTATCACTATGCAACTAAAGCACCATAGAACCTGATATTTTAATGCATATGCGACTTGTAAGGGTAGTGACTCAGTCACGTACTTCATTGAGAGGATGTTCATGCGCTAGAATAGCCTTGGAGTTGATCGTATTCGGGGCCAGTCAGAGTGTTTAATTCTCAATAGCGGTCCTAGCAAACTCGAAGGTTAAGAATACGGTGTTTAAGGGTTTCAGGCAGCAATATGATTAAGAATCGAGCTTTCGCAGTATAATTTCTGAGAAAGGGAAAATGGTTGGAGTGTTCTATGATATTTTTCAGCGTGCAGGATAGTGTTGGGGGAGTGAGAGAAGTAATCTCCAGGGTGTAGAAAGATTTTCAGAAGGGTATGAGACGGTTTGTGGGATTGAGATAGCATGGTATCGTGAGTCAAGGTCACTCGGGATGAGTGATGATTGAGTTTGTTATGAGTTGAATGGGGTTACTACTGTTTTTGAGGCGATTAAGGATGATTAAAAGAAGATGGATTGGTTAGCCATGGTTGGAATGGCACATGTGCGACAGTGATCAGTTCCTTCAATGTGGTTAAGTTATGCATGTGGTTTGTTCCAGCGTGTGCGAGGCTTGTTGTCCGTCGTAATGGATTTATTTGGAAATATTCAAGTATTATGGCTTGTCAGGTGTAGGGGGACCCCGGAAGGATCATGGGGGTTGTGATGACCCAAGGGATCATTTTATGAATTTAGACTCCGTTCTAGACTTATTAGCCATAAAAAGATTAATTTTAACTACCTCGATTTTTGTGCGAAGTCCGGGCGTGAAACCGGAAAGCTTTTATGAGAAAATATAAGAAATAATAATTTTTAGAATTAAAAATTTGGTTTTAGTTGACTTGAGTCAACATTTTGAGTAAACGGACTCCGATATGTGTTTCAACGATCCCAGGAGGTCCGCAGTAAAATATGGGACCCAGGCGTATGCTCGGAAATGAATTCCTAGATCCCAA